>CAIGQZ010025690.1:1732698-1748266 GCA_903798205.1 Danio tinwini
ATATATATATATAATAATTAACTGGAAACGTTTAAGTTCCTTCATATTTTGATTAATAGAAAGCTCAAATGAGCAGCTGCAACAGAAAACGGCTGTGACATTATAAATATCTTTACTGTCACTTTTGATCAATTTAATGCATCCTTGGTGAATAATACTGAATTTTTCAGAATACAAATCAATGCAAAACTGTAGTGTTTAGCTAAATCTTTAACCAGGGGAGAATTTTGTTTTAACACAGAAGAATTTACAGGTTTTGGCCTTTTTTTGAGGTGAACTTTCAGGTTATATTGTAGAAATACATATTTGCTGTAGTTGTCTGTTGTGCAAATGGAAATACCACTTACACAAACAAAAACGTCATTACATTCACATTTACATTCGATCAGTAAGGACAATAGAAGAAATCAAGTGAAGAAAAGAGCAACGATAAGTGACATGACAAGTCGCAGATGCTGTAATGCATTAATGTAGCTAGGAACATATATAAATAATAACTTGACTTCTAGTTGATCATTTGGAAAAGTGGCAGAAGGTAGATTTTTTCTGATAAATCATCTGTTGAACTTCATCCCAATCATCACAAATACTGCAGAAGACTTATTGGAAGATGCATGGACCATAGAATCTCACAGAAATCAGTCAAGTTTGGTGAAGGAAAAAATCATGATTTGAGGTTACATTCAGTATGGGGGCGTGCAAGAGATCTGCAGAGTGGATGGCAACATCAACAGCCTGAGGTATCAAGACATTTGTGCTGCCCATTACATTACAAACCACAGGAGAGGGCAAATTCTTCAGCAGGATAGCGCTCCTCATATTTCAGCCTCCACATCAAAGTTCTTGAAAACAAAGAAGGTCAAGGTGCTCCAGGATTGGCCAGCCCAGTCACCAGACATGAACATTATTGAGCATGTCTTGGGTAAGATGAAAGAGGCATTAAAGATGAATTCAAAGAATTTTGATGAACTCTGGGAGTCCTGCAAGAACGCTTTCTTTGCCATTCTAGATGATTTTATTAATTAGTTATTACAGGGATGTATGGATGCAGTCGTCCAAGCTCATGGGAGTCAAACACAATGTTCATTCTTTTTCCACTGCACCATGACTTTATATTGTATACTACACTATTTTGTTAAGTGACAAGAGTTTTGTCTAAGCAAAGTCAGACCTTACTGTCCAGATTAAATAATTAAAAATCAAGGCATGATCATATTTTATTTTGGTAAAATAACTATTATGTAGAGGCCTTTGAGCTTTCATATTAGCCACTTTTAATACCAAATAATCAACTAATAGTCAAGTTATTATGTGTTGTTCCTAAAACTTAAATAACCAACAACATTTTGTCAGATAATGTATAATAGAAATATAACAAGAAGTGCTAATGTTAGAGGGTCAAGTGCTGACAAAATGCATGCATTTTGTTTCTTGAAAATGTTCTCTTGAAAATGTTTCCTTTCACCAGAAGGAGATGAATAAAGTGAACATTTTTGAAAATGATTTTGTGTCTCCTTTGGCTGGCACCACAATGTAGCCTTAACATGCGGAATACAGACTTCTGAAAGGCAAGGTCTGTGAAGCTCAGCTGATCATCAATCACAAATCCTCTCCTGGAAAGAGTAATGGTCAATGTGTCATGGTTAAAAGTTATGGTTAAAGCTGAAAGGAGAATGATGAGGTGTTGAAGAAGATGGTCCTTTATCCATCAAGACATTTCTGAGATGCGTACAGCTACTGTCAGACAATCAGGCCGGTATGAGGCAAAGAGTTTATTGACAGGATTAATAGCAGAGATAGGAAAAACTGACTCTAGTCTTGCCATGTAGATGGAGACAAAAATGTT
This sequence comes from Danio tinwini, assembly GCA_903798205.1. Taxonomy (NCBI): domain Eukaryota; kingdom Metazoa; phylum Chordata; class Actinopteri; order Cypriniformes; family Danionidae; genus Danio; species Danio tinwini. The sequence goes on from CAIGQZ010025690.1 coordinate 1,734,545, forward strand.
GTCTCAGAACTGAGCCCTGAGGCACTCCAGTAGGTAGATGTTCCAACTTCATCACCTCCCAGACACAATTTAAAACAACCTGAGAGGTCAAATTTCAACCATTGATCTAACTGCAAAGACAGAATAATTATGGAGAATTTGGACATTTCAGAGCTTAAACAAGGGAATTAGAAACCAGAAGCTTTCCAGAAGGTTGTTTTGAGTAAGAAAGATTTGGGTTGCTCTAAAGAAATGCTTGTCTGGGAAATCAAAATGTGTTTATTTTGCTAGCGCACATTGTTATTCTTTAGCAAAACAATTAAACAATTGAAAGTTTGTTTTGGTAATCTTCAATCAAATTCTGACCATTTGCTTCTGTGTTTGGAGTGGTGGTCTGTCTGCTCTTTAATGTCAGTTTGATGGCTTCAGCCACAATATTCTTAACTATGTCTCTCTAACCACCTAGCCCCCTAATCAATATCTTAATACATCATTTTACACTTAAATAATAGTCTCAGACAGCGTACACTTCAGGCAGCACAGTGGTTCAGTGGTTAGCGTTGTTGCCTCACAGCAAGAAGTTTGCAGGTTTGAGTCCCAGCTGGGCCATTTGGCTTTTCTGTGTGGAGTTTGCATGTTTTCCCTGTGTTTGTGTGCGTTTTTTCCAGGTGCTCCGGTTTCCCCCATAGTCCAAAGACAAGATATAGGTGAATTGGATGAACTAAATTGGTCATAGTGTATAAGTGTGAGTATGAATGAGTGTGTATGGGTTTCCCATTACTGGCTATTCATAGCCTCCACATCAAAGTTTCTGAAAGCAAAAAAAGTCAAGGTGACCAGGATTGGCCGGCCCAGTCCCCAGATATGAATATTATTGAGCATGTCTGGAGTAAGATGAAGGAGGAGGCATTAAAGACGAATCCAATGAATCTTGATGAACTCTGAAGTGGAAAAGCATCTGCTGTGTAAAACATATGCTGAAATAGTTGACAGTTCATCCCGCTGTGGTGACCTCTAAAATAGAGACTAATCCAAAGGAAAATGATTGAATGGCTTATGGTTCACGCAGACACTAAGAAGTTGGGGGTTATCTGAGCCAGCTAAAAGACTGTTAAAAAGCATATTACAGTAAAATCCTGCAAAGTTATTGTATTTTATTTCTTTTGACTCTAGTAATAATGGATAATTTCTGAAATACCCCATCAGTATCTTCAAGAGGAGGCCTTATACTCTTTCTTTATACTCTCATTCACAAGAAGCAACATCCTGTTTTCTGCTAAAAAGAGTTCTTTTCTCTTTTACTGAGATGACTGGCTTGTTTTAATTTTTCGCAGATGTCCAAAATCTCCACCACATCTGTCTGTTTTTGATTTTGAGCGAGGTCTGTGATTGTTTAATGCTAAGCCAAACAGTTACACACACTCCAATAGAAACTTAGACAGAAACAAAATGCAAATCAAAAAATGCTTAAGCAAGGTTACCCGGAAACTTCCCATGTCTAGAATTGTTTTCTTCGGTTGGCTTAAAAAATTATGCCATCCTGCCTGGATTGTGGCTTTGTCCTAAACCACATTAAACTTCCCATATAGCAGATTGATTACTCTGAAAGATGTGAATATATCTACTGTAAATGAACAGATGCAGAACTGCCCACTTAATGTGAAAATGTTTTGGAAAATGTTTTTGTCAGCTCACTGGGGGAAAGAAAGATAACCTTTTTACCTCGTTTTGGGAAATATATGTAATTGCTTGATTTTAGCAGAACATCTTGACCACTTTTTAAATATAAATGTATATTTACAACATTTAGAAAATGGAAATAAATGCACCCGTTTTCTGTACTAACAAGCCTTTAATGTACAGCTCAGCTATAAAGCAGACAATGACTGACTGCTTTTCTTTAGTAGGTGTTACAGTAGATGCACTGCGGATTGATGTAACTGTAGCATTACATAGCATGCAATACCTTAACATGTCCAGTAGTCCAGAAATAGATGGCTGTTATCATGTGCATATTTACATATATACAATGTCCAAGATATATGACTTATCTTTACAAAATTGTATTTCTTAACATGGTTTCCTCTGATGTTTGAAACACTGTCATGGTCTAGGTCTTCCTGAAGCCAACACGTCTGTTTCACTGTTTATGCTCTCTTGTTAAAAGCCAGAAAGGTTAGGTTCCATTAGAAGGCAGTGGAGAGGTGGACGTCAAACTGTTTCCATCGGTCAGTCATCTGGTCTACAAAAGATGAGGAGGGAAATTAAGTACATGAACACATGTGGGCTGTTTTCAGGATGTTAACAATCTGAATGTTAACAGCGTTGAGAAGTTTGACAAGTGTTGAGTAAGTAAGACTGAAATAAATCAAAGACTTGCTAATAGTTTATTTGTTTGATTATTTGTTTCTTTTTCTAATTTATTTCAATATTTATTTGTCATCTTAACCCCTTGACCAAAATGGTTAACTTAAAAAAGTGCTTTTTTTTAATGTTTTCATGTAAACAAATACAGCATTGTTTATTTAAGTATATTTATATATTATATATATATATATATATTATTTTTTTGAATGAGCTTGTCATTTAAATCCCATGGGCAAATGTATAAGAATATTAATGCCCAAATGTTTACACAATTTGTTTGTTATTTATTGACTATGTATGGATGAATTGACCTTATATTCTTTAATCTCTTGCTATATAGGCTGCATGTGGCCTATAAGGATAATCAAATCAAGTATAAATCAAGGATTCTATACAATCAATGATAAAATATTTATAAAACCAACACCAAACTAAATATTACATTTCTATTTGAAGTGCCAAAAGGACTTTATCTGCTATTTAAAACACCAAAGCAGTGATTTAACATCAAATACTTACATACTTCTTCTTGAACTTCATAGTTTTCGACAACTTGCAGTCTGTCAAAGAGAAATTTAGATATTGGTTTTGCTGTACGCATATATAGCTTGTACATGACTTCATAAGTGGTACAAACATCAAAAATAAAACATTATAAATACACTGTGCTATAAAATATTTACTAAGTGGGATAATAATTCAACAAATTACCCCCAGTCTGATGATTCTCTTGTTCTGTTAAGCTGACGTTGCAGCCTCTGTTGAGTAAGCACAGTAAAATGACATCAATGAGTTATGTGATGTTTAACAAAAAATATTGTCCTTGGTGTCATTAGTCTCTTTAAAGTGTTAGTTCACACCAAATTGTCTTATGATTTACTCACCCTCAATGACATAACTGTATTTTGTCTCTTTATACTGTGTTTTAAACACTCAAGAGATAGAAAAATGCAGTCCTGTCCAGCATATGGTGTTAATGCACTAAAATAAAAGTAGCTCAAAAGAAGAAGAAGATTACAGATGGTGCTCACACGAGATGCATTTCAGTCCAATTTTTTATGCCCTTCACTACCTAGTTTCCCTCTGTCTTGTTGACTCGGATGTACATCATTGATTACGTTACACTTCTAGGGGAAGACTTGAATAGGATAAAAAATGGAATCCACTTTAATACTATACTGTTGTGACGTCACAATCACATTGCATTCTGGGACATATAGGTGCAGGAGTGGACATATAAAGCAGACTCACTCTCTTGATTAAAATCTAGGGGTCGAGGGTATCGTCACCTTAGAATTATAAGGTTCTATCTGACATTTTTTTCAAAATTGAGTTATTGACATATTTTTATTAAATGACAAGTTATTTACGTTATGGGATGTTTTTTTTATAAGTTGTTTACATTTTAAGACTTAAAAAAACAAATGTTACACATACTGTTTGCTATGGAATGTGAAAACATTGAAGCTCAATATCTCAAAATCATTCAGAACGCAGATAGAACCGTATAATTCCAAGGTGACGGTGTGTGCATGTAAACTTTCCTTATTTACTTGATGAAGTGGAACTCACTTGGTGGAGTTTCCCTGAGGGGAAGTGCTTAGGGAATTTTGGGAGTTTACTATCTAAAAATGGAGTGGAACACAACCTTGGGTTACACAAAATGGTTTTAATCATGATTTTTTATTGTATTCTTTTTTGTACAAAATTGCATGAATAGAATACTTTTATGAGATTTTAAAGAAGACCCAGAGCCACATGAGGCTTATAATACATTTAAATAAATTTAATAAAATAAAAAAAAAGATAAATTAAATAACTCAGATTGAATTTGGCTGAAAAAAGAAAGTCACATACACCCAGGGTGAGTAAATCATGGGATAGCTTAAATTTTTGTCCTCTAGTCTAAATTTCTGCAAATTCTTAAAATTAACAACTCTAAATAAATTCAATTTTCAAAAATAGTAAGTCAAAATTAAGTGAGCTTGTTCTGCCTCTGTTAAAGACTGTGTACTGTTCATCTTGGACATTTGAATACAACAGTATTATATTTTCTGTAATGCATCGTTTTTCTAGTATGAGTCTCGTTTTCCGGTCAGTATGTAAGTCTTTATGACTTTTATTTTGGTGCATTTCCGCCGGACTCTTATTTTGAAGCATTTAGAGATATGAAAGCAAAGGACTTGTAAGGCAGAAAGCACATTAATCGTTTCTGTCACCTTCTAAATCCTGCCAAAAGCATTGGCTGTAAGTTTATCTGAATGTTTAATCTGTTTTATTTTGTATTGTAACGTTAGGAGAACCTCTCCTTATCAACTCTTTTTTATCTTTAGGCCATGTTCCAAATCCTTACAAGCTAGCTGTTATTAAACCTATTATTAAGAAACCACAACTGGACCCCAGCAACTTAGCTAATTATAAGCCTATCTCAAATCTTCCATTTATGTCTAAAATACTGGAAAAAGTTGTTTCTACACAATTATGCTCCTTTCTGCAGACAAACAATATTTTTGAAGTGTTTCAGTCAGGTTTCAGGCCTCATCACAGAAACCGCATTAGTAAAAATAACCAACGATTTACTCTTAGCTGCTGACCAAGGGTGCATCTCTCTATTAGTTCTACTTGATCTTAGCGCCGCATTTGACACCATTGACCACAATATTCTCATAGACTGCTTATATTCTACAGGTGTCCAAGAACAGGCTCTTTAATGGTTTAAGTCATACTTAGCTGATCGTTACCAGTTTGTGAATATTAATAGACAGCTTTCACAAGTCAGGCCAGTAAAGTACGAGGTGCCTCAAGGATTAGTTTTAGACCCTTTGCTTTTTACAATATACATGCTACCCCTGTGGGACATTATTAGAAAACACTGGATCAGCTTTCACTGCTATGCAGATGATACTCATTTATATATTTCAACTAAACCGGATGTGATGTCTGAACTGTCTAAGCTAACTGAGTGTATTAAAGATGTTAAAGACTGGATGACCAACAATTTTCTTCTCTTAAACTCAGACAAAACAGAATTATTACTTATCGGGCCTAAATCCTGTCTCACAACTCGACATGCAATTAGAGGGTTCTAACTATTAGTTAGCTCTACTATAAAAGATCTGCGTGTCATATTAGACAGCAAATTTAACTTTTGAAAATCATATATCCCATGTCACAAAAACTGCCTTCTTTCATCTGAGAAATATTACTAAGTTAAGAAGTATGCTATCCATATCAGATGCAGAAAAGCTAGTCCATGCTTTTATGACTTCTAGGCTGGATTACTGTAATGCTCTGTTTGCTGGCTGCCCAGCATCCTCTATTAACAAACTTCAGCTAGTACAAAATGCAGCTGCCAGAGTTCTTACCAGGTCTAGAAAATATGATCATATCACCCCAATTTTATCCTCCTTACACTGGCTGCCTGTTAAGTTTCGTATTGATTATAAAATACTGCTTCTTACCTATAAAGCCTTAAATAATCGAGCTCCTGTTTATCTAACCAACTTTCTGTCTTGATACAATCCAACTCGCTCTTTAAGATTTCAAAATTCAGGGCTTCTGGTAGTACCTAGAACAGCAAAGTCGAGTAAAGGAGGTAGAGCCTTCTTATTTATGGCCCCTAAACTCTGGAATAGCCTTCCTGATAATGTCCGAGGCTCAGACACACTCTCGGATTTCAAAACTAGATTAAAAACCTATCTTTTTAGCAAAGCATACACTCAGTGCATCACTTAGCGGTATGAAGCATGATGTGCCCCACGCAGGTTTTACATCTTGTTTATATACACTATGAACAGCAGCTACGCTAATTATTCTCTTTATTCTCTATTTCCACCTGGGGTTACTCATCCCAAGGCAATCAGACTATGTAGCGCCACTGATGCGATCCAAGACCAGGGCTGAGATGATCCCAAGGTCTTCATAATCCTGGAACAGGCCGTATCCTGAGCAGCTGCTGTGGTGGTCATGGTAGAGTGAGAGCATGATACTGATTCCTGTGACGCTCCAAGGACAGACGAGTCTTCGCTGAGGTCAAGCTTCCGGCACCTAGACTGCAGCTCTGCACAAGACGTTTGGCCATAGGAGAAATGGTCGTGCCCAACTGAGTCTGGTTTCTCTCGAGGTTTTTAAAATTTTCACTTTCGTCAATTGGTGAAATTTTTTCCTCGCCGCTGTCGCCACTGGCTTGCATGGTTCGGGATCTGTAGAGCTGCACATCGATAGAATTGCTCTTCAGTGTTTGGACTCTCAGTAGTGATTATTAAACCACACTAAACTGAGCTAAACTGAATTGAACTTAAACACTGAAAACTGAACTGACCCTGTTTCAATTTACTATAATATTCTATGTGAAGCTGCTTTGACACAATCTACATTGTATAAGCGCTATAGAAATAAAGGTGAATTGAATTGAATAGTAGTATGTTCAGTTTAAATATATGATAGAAGATGATTGTTAGTGCTGATCTGCACTAATGCATAATACGCTTCAGACCTGTCAATGAATCTGCATACATTTTATATCTTAAACTGATAATAACTTGTTGTAAGATTTATATTTAATCTGTTATATTTCATTCATTTCATTTAGTTTTACTCGGTTCAATGGCTACTGAGTTTGATTGTGTGAATACATTACATTATTAAAGAAGCAAGACGCTCATATCCTGGCTCTTGAACAGAGTTTGGCTGGCTGTTTATTTATATTTCACGCAAAGAAAGCATACATATAAAGAGAACAGTACAGTTAAAAGCCATGGATCCGCAGTTGCAAGAGGAATGCACCAAAACAAACATGAAACCTGAAGAGAGGAAACGTGAGGATTAGTCATGTTCAGAAGTTGGATCTAGATGCTCATGTTCTTCCTCCTAGTGCTGCTGCTAAAGCTAGGGCCTTCGTAGAAGCTGCACGGGCCAAGATGGCATTCACCAAAAGACAGCTTGAAATGAATGTCACTTCTTCGGCATGTCCACTGGAATCGACTCCTCGTTAGATTGATAAACCACAGAGTAGGACTGCTGTGTATGATGGTGTCACAGATACAATTCAGGAGCAGAGAAAATTAGGTTATATAAATCTACCGAATACAGAGTTCCTAATGATCTAGCTCATTCCATCCCAAGTGCTGCATTCAAATCATCTCCAGTTCAAGATCTTGGGGCGAAAATATAGACCATACAGACACCCAACAGCATGCTCGAAGTGAAATCACATATGTTAGACTTCGCTAAATTCCTAGCATGTAGTTAGTCACCTCAGGTCTTACCAACTTTGATTATAATCCAGAAAACTTTAAAGCCTGGGAAGCAAACGACAAACAAGACTTGCGAGCTCGATATGTTAGTTAAGTGGCTAGGAAAAGAATCATCAGATCATGTGAGGATACGAGCAGTGTATGTTACTAATCCACATGCTGCTCTCCATTTGTCATGGATAAGACTTCAGGAATGTTATGCCACCCCAGAAGTGATTGAAAGTGCCCTTCTTAAAATGCCTAGACAACTTTCCATGTCTATCTCTGAAGGACAATTTGAAAATCAGGGAGCTTGCAGACCTGCTAATGGAAACATTAACAGCAAAAAATTAAATCTACTTACCTGGATTACCATACCTTGATACTCCTCGTGGTATTAACCCTATAGTGGAGAAGCTTCCATCAAGTTTTCAGGAGAAATGGATGTTTGCTGGCTAAGGTTACAAGGAAGAAAACAAGGTTAGTTTTCTTCCATTCTCATTCTTCATTTTGTTTGTAGCGAAGCTAAAGCAAGGAATGATCCTAGTTTCAAGCTTTTGAACAATCAGAAATGACAGACCCCTCTACAAACATGGTACAAGCAAGTTTTCAGTGTTGGTACACAAAACAGATATTTCTAAAAGTGAAGAGTTTAATTCATTGAACGTAAAGGAGCATGTTAAGAGAGAATTGATAAAGCACTGCCCTATTCGCAAATAATCACATCCCCTGAACAAATGTAGAGCCTTCAGAAAAATGTTGTTAATAGAACGCAAAGACCTTTTGAAAGAACATCAGAGGTGTTTTAGGTGTTGTTCACCAAATCATGTAGCCAGAGACTGTTTTGCAATTCTCAAATGTACAGATTGCAACTCTGAAAGACATTGTACAGTTATGCTTCCAGACACAGTTCCGCCTCTCTTCACACCTTTGATGCAAGAACCAAACCTAGAACAACATATTACCCCTGAAGTAACTTCAAAGTGTACTGAAGTTTGTGGAGATGCTACAATGCAATCTTGTGCAAAAACGTGTTTGGTACATGTATTTCCTAGAGAGCAGCGAGAACAGACTATCAAGATGTATGCCATAATTGATGATCAGGGCAGCCGCTCACTGGTCAAAGAAGAATTCTTTCGACTGTTCGGAATCCAAAGTAACCCCTCTCCGTATTTGTTGAGAACATGTGCTGGTTCCATGGAAATGTCTGGAAGAAAAGCAATTGGTTTCCAAATAGAGACTGGATGGTAAGACATGTCTTGATCTCCCACCACTGAGTGAGTGTAATGAGATAATGAGAAACAGATCTGAAATACCTTTTCCAGAAGTCGCTCTTGCTCATCCACATTTAACATCTGTGTTCATCCCAGAGTTAGATCCTGATGCTCAGATCTTAATGTTGCTGGGAAGAGATATATTCCGGGTACACAAAGTGAGACAACAAATCAATGGGCCACACAATGCACCTTTTGCACAAAGGTTATATTTGGGTAATTGTAGGTGATGTCTGCATTGACAGAGCCCAAAAGCCAATGGCGACCATCATTTCTAACTCCATGTTAGAACCACATCAAAGTGAAAGAGAAATTGTGCCATTGTGGGGAGCATAAATGTTTTCCCCAATGCATTGAATCATTGTACTCTTGATGTGCAAACAGAAGATCAACTTGGAGTTAAAGTGTTCGACAAAACCAAGAACGATAACAAACCTGCTATGTCTTTTGAAGATGAAATTTTTTTAAACATCATGCAAGCAGAGTTCCACCAAGATGAAGAAAAACTGGGTTGCTCCTTTGCCATTCAGGTCACCTAGATCATTGCTCTCTAATAATCTGGAACAAGCCTTGTCTCGCCTTGATCCTTTACGACGCACACTAAGTAGAAACCATGAAATGAACAAACAATTTTCTGCCTTCATGGAAAAACATTTCCAGAATTGCCATGCAGAAAGAGCACCACCTATTCAGAAAGATGAAGAATGTTGGCACTTACCCATTTTCTGAGTATTTCATTCACAAAAACCTGGGCAAATACGGGTGGTGTTTAATTTCAGTGCGTAACACCAAGGCATTTCTCTGAACAATGTGCTCCTCTCAGGCCCTGACTTGAACTATTCACTGTTAGGTGTGTTGCTAAGGTTTAGGAAAGACCGCATTGCAATTATGGCAGATGTTCTATGGTTTCCCTGTTAAAAAGGACCACAGAAACTATCTGAGAATCCTCTGGTACAGTAATAGTGACTTGAACAAAGAAGTGATAGACTGTTGTATGAGGGTACATGTCTTTGGAAAGGTGAACAGGAGTATGGACATGACACTTCGCACTTCGTTAACAGGCACTTCTATGTGGATGACTGCCTTATGTCCTTTTCCACAGAAGCCGAAGCTATTGACCTGCTAAAGTGCCCTCAAGAATAACTTTCCAAGTTGAATATTAAACTCCACAAGATTGCCTCAAACAGTGTCAAAGTCATGCAAGCTTTCCCATTGGAAGATCTTGCATCTGGCCTACAAGACTTAAACTTTGGAAATTAAACTAGGCCTACACAAAGAATCCTGGGTTTGTATTGGGACATAGAAACAGACACCTTCTCCTTCAAGGTTGCAAATGACCAGCACTACACTCATCGTGGAGTCCTTTCTGTTGTAAATTGCCTCTTCGACCCTTTGGGTTTTGTGGCACCAGTAACTATCCGGGGCAGAGCATTAGTATGTGAGTTGACCAAAGATGTACAAGACTTTCTCAAAAGAAGAGAAACATGTAGGAAGAATGGAAATCCTCACTTCAAAAGCTAAGTAAACTCTGCATCTTACGCACATACCTACAACATTTACTTTGTAACACTAAGTGCACTGAGTTGTGTGTCTTTTCAGACGCCTCCAGCTGGGTTATACGAGCAGGGACTTACCTCAGAGCTATGACTGATGAAGGTGAGGTCAAAGTGGGATTTGTGCTTGGCAAAGCAATGCTAGCACCTCGTCCTGAGCCTTCAATCCCTCATTTGGAGCTGTGGTGCAGTGCTTGTTGTAGAGATGGCTAAACATATTCTTGATGAGCTAGACCACAAGCCCAATGCAGTGAAATTCTATTGTGATAGCAAAGTGGTCCTGGAATATATTTACAATCAGTCCAGACAACTTCTTCGTTTATGTGCACAACCGTGTTCAGCGAATTTGTTAGTCGACTTCTCCAGACCAGTGGAGTTATGTGCCTACAGTTCAAAACCCAGCTGACCTGGCCACAAGATCTGTATCTGCATCACAATTGGACAACACTATATAGTTCACAGCACCTAGCTTTTTTTACCAACTGACCCAAGAGCAACAGTGTAAATCCTTTGAACTGGTTAATCCTGAGACAGATGCAGAAATCAGACCATGTGTAACCAGCTTTGCTACTCAGGTTTAAAGAAACTTCCTTTTGGAAAGGTTTCAACGCTTCTCAACCTGGAAATCTTTGCTAAGAGATGTCTCTTTTTTAATTCATCAAGCATGGTCTCACACTTCAAGTTCCATCAACACATCCCATAAATGTAAAGGATACACCTGAAGATACATACACCTGAAGATGAGACACCAGCAAAGAGACTGATACTTATGCATGCCCAGAAAGAACTATATCCAGAGGAGTATGTGTCTCTGCAAAGAATTGAACAAGTTTCTCATTCAATTCCACAGTGGAGTCTCGACCCTTACATCTATGATGGTCTTTTGAGAATAGTAGGACGTTTGAGACATGCTTCAGTTGAGTCAGACTTAAAAAAATCCAGTCATCCTCCCAAATCAAAGTCATGTCACTAAACCTTTGGTGAGTCATTATTACCACTCTAAAGTGCATCATCAAGGGAGACAGATCACAGAAGCAGTGATCCGACTAGCTGACTTACGGATTGTAGGAGGGAAAAAAGTGAAAAGCTCTATTCTTCACCATTGTGTGATATGCCACAAACTCAGAGGAAAGCTAGAAGTTCAGAAAATGGCAGATCTTCCTTCTGAGAGCCTCAATACATCTCCTCCTTTTATTTACGTAGGGTTAGATATTTTTGGTGCATGGACAGTGGTCACTTGACATACCAGAGGTGGTGTAGCAGAAAACAAAAGGTGGGCCTTACTCTTTACATGTATGAGTACGCGAGCAGTACACATAGAGGTCATAGAGTCTATGAACACTGCCAGATGCATCAATACTCTGAGAAGGTTTTTTGCTTTGAGGGGACCAGCAAAACAGCTTAGATCTGACAGGGGAACTAAGAGCCAAAGAAAACCAGAATTGTCTTTTAAAATACCTCCATGAGAATGGTTGTACATGGGAATTCAATCTACCACATGCATCCCACATGGGTGGAGCATGGGAACGAATGATTGGTATGGCCCACAGGATTGATGGTTTGCTGCTGCAGAAGAAATATGCTTATTTGACTCATGCACTTCGATGGCAGAAGTGTCAGCAATTATAAACGCTAGACCGTTGGTTTCTGTCTCAGCAGATCCATGTACACTCAGTCCAACAAAGCTTTTAACCCAAAAGCCAGAAGTACCAGTTCTTTTTGAGAAATACACTGAAAAGGACCTTTTGAAATGCCAGTGGAAGAGAGTACAGGCATTGGCTAACGACTTCTGGAGCTGATTAAGGAAAGAGGACATCAACACACTCCAACCTCGACGCAAATGGCAAGAGACTAGCCGATATCTGCAGCCTGGAGATGTTGTACTATTGAAGCAACTTCAATTCCCAAGGAATGACTGGCCTTTAGGGTTAATTACATCTGTCTTCCTGAGTGATGATGGAAAAGTCCGCAAGGTAGAGGTTAGAACAACCTCAGGCATAATGTGAAAATATTCATTATGCCAATTTCTGATGTGATTTTACTGCTGGGCAAGGAAGACTAAGCAAGAAAATTAAAGTGGCAAATTGTGAGCCTAAAGTGTCCCAGAGAAGATATGGCAAATGTGGCCCAGTTATCTTAAAACATATGTGGACCACATAGACTAAAGTCACCATCATGGAGAAAGGTGTTTGCTTTAGTTGGGCTCATAGCCCTGAACCTCTTAATATAATGTTTAATCAAAGTTTAATAAATAATAATATAATATGTCTTTTGGGCTGTTGTACCTTTTAAGAACTTTGCTTGAAAAGTTTATTCATTACAGCAAACAAGCCAAGTAAAAAAACAAAAACAAAAAAAAAACAATCAAAGTAAGTGAGGCACAACTTTTGATGAAATAAAAATAATGTTACTGATGTTAACCAATGTTCAATCCAATATTAAAAGTAACATAATAATATGCTTGCACATGCCACAGAATTATGAAGGTTTATAAACTAAAAAAATTCTATGGTTCAACTTCTGCTCACAGAGACATCAATAATCAGCGTATAAACCTCAATTGACAATTAACAAAATGAACAAAACTCACAAACATCACAAACAGGAGACAAAAAGTGACAAAATCAACAACGTCAACATAAACAGCAGAATCAAAAGAATAATGTGAAAACTGTAGCATCAATAAGCTATATAATGTATTCATACTGCAATGCATGCTGGGATTTTTGTACTTTGCCACACCCAGCAAGTGTAAGGTGTAAAAGCAAGCTGTGGCCCAGAATAGGGTCAGTTCTGGTTCATGGTTCAAACAGGAGTGGACCACGTGCCATTATTCCATGCGGTATGTGGGCCGGATGTAAGTGTCTGGTGTGGGCCGGATTTGAGCTATTTGAATTTTGCTAGCTGGGATACAATATTTTCTGTCTTTTAGTAGATCTATTATATGAGAGGCTTGCTTCGTTTCCCAGATAAGTGGACATAATTGGATTTGCATTGCAAACATTAAATAAAAGTTAAAAAGGTAGAATGTTTTTATTTTATATATTTAGTTTTTAGTTACAATACTCCAAAAATCATTCCACATAGATCCACAGATTTGTTGCAAAATTCTGCGCAGAAAAAGCAAAAAATGTCCACAAATTTCTGTCTGGCCATAGCAATCAGGAAGAATGTATGTACAGTAGACTTTGTTTAAAGATAGAATTTTTTCAGTGACATTTCTCAATGAAGATGACGGAGACGAAAACGCAAAAAAACGCAGCCTATATTCTTCTTTATATATATATATATATATATATATATATATATATATAT
>CAIGQZ010025690.1:1759078-1774079 GCA_903798205.1 Danio tinwini
GAGAGAGAGAGAGAGAGAGAGAGAGAGAGAGAGAGAGAGAGAGAGAGCAGGTACTGATGAACTGCAAAGAGTCAAAGCAGAGCTTATTAATTTTCATGACCATTTCAAATATGGTCAAATCCGAATTCTTCATTATAAAGAAGGGGTGTCAAACTTAGTTCCTGAGGGGGTGCAGAGAGTTTACAACCCCAAATCAGAAAAAGCTGGGACAGTATGGAAAATGCAAATAAAAAAGGGAATAATGATTTTCGAATTTACTTTGATTTCATTGCAGACAACATGATCACAAAATATTTCATGTCAACTTTCATTTGCAAATATACATCCTTTCCTGTCATTCAGACCTGAAACACATCCTAAAAAAGTTGGGACAGAAACAATTTAGGGCTAGTTCAGGTAAATTGATTAAATGATGTGAATTGAAACTGGTGATGTCAACAAGTTATTGCAATTATGATTTGGTATAAAAGCAGCATTCAAGAAAGGTCTATTCTTTTAGGAGCAAAGATGGGCAGAGGATCACCAATTTGTGAAGTATCACAATATGTAGCATCTACAAATTCCTGTGAAAACTGTACTGCGCCAAATAAAAGCCCTATATTAACAGTGTCCAGAAGTGCCATCTCAGAGACATCTGGGATGGACCATCACACAGTAGAAACGTGTACAGTACTTGAATCAGTACTTCAGGTATTTTTGGGGAAAAATGGACGCTGTGTGCTCCGGACCAAAGAAGAAAAGGATCATCCAGACTGTTACCAGCAACAAGTCCTAAAGCTAGGGGGTGTCATGGTATAGGGTTGTGTTAGTGCCCTTGGCATAGGTAACTTGCACTTCTGTAATGGCACCATTGATTAAACTACATAGAGACATTGGCGCACAATATGCTGCCTTCAAGACATCTTTTCCAGTGACGCCCATGTATATTTCAACAAGACAATGCAAAACCACATTCTGCACACATTACAAAATTCTGGCTGCGGAGGAAGAGAATATAGGTACCTGATTGGCCTGTCTGCAATCCTGACCTGTCTCTAGTAGAGAATGTGTGGCACATTTTGAAGCACAAAATGTAACAAAGAAGGCCCAGTACTGTTGTCCACCTTAAAACTAGATTGCAGGAAGAATGGAACAAAATTACAGCTAAAACTTTTCATCACTTAGTGTCCTGAGTCCCTATATGTCTTTTAGGTGTTTACAAAGTGGTAAATCCTTTACTTTTCCAACTTTTTTTTAAATGTGTTGCAAGAACCGAAATTGGAATATGTGTTTTTTTTTTTTTTAAATCATGAGGAACACATTAAATAATGTTTGTTGTATTGTCTGCAATTAAATACAAATCAAAGTAAATTTAGAAATAACTTTTTCTGATTTAGGGTTGTAGCTTCAGCGCTGCTTCAACACTTATCTGTAGGTGTCAAACAAGCCTGAAGGCTCAGGTGTGTTTAATTAAAACTAAACTCTGCAGGGCTGCTGCCTTCCCGGAGCTGAGTTTGACAGCGCTGTTCTAGGGGTAATTTCTGGGGTAATAAATGAGCATATAAAATGGTTTCTGGATATTTTTCTTTTACTTGGCTTACTCACATACCTACAATATGGATAGAGAACAATTTACTTATTGAATGAAATAAATCTATGCCACTTTTAATATAATACATTTGCCTCACCTATCCATGTCTATATGGAAAAAAGTTCTGCCATGATCGATTTGCTTGCTAGCTCACTACTACAGTTGTAGTAAAGATTAGCGATGCTGAGCATTCGTGTTTGAATCCATTGAAGCACAGTTTCACAGAAGAGTTGGTTAAAGTAGATAAAACTATGTGGTAACTGCACTTTTCTCTTTTTGTTTCATATTGAGCTGCTCAATATGTCTAGCCCTGTCTTCCTGTATCAGTTACATTTCACACATCAACACATTAAATAAAGTTATGCTTAAGCTATTTTAGCTGATCTCAAAGAACTAATTATTAAAACTGGGCCTTAATAAAAAATAAAAAAAAACTTTTATTGCATCAATATGTTTTGCCTTATATTAATAGTCCAACCCAATTTCTATAAGAACCTAGAGTGCCGTAGACACTCAATGTTAAACATACACACCATCACAAATCAAAAGCAGATTGAAGTGAAGCTCATTGTGCTGGCCGGAGGTCTTTCATCGTAATGCACAGACAATCTTGCTAACTCTTTGAAATAATTCAAGAAAAGGTTTGTCATTACCTATCATCAAAATATATAAACAAAAGCACCACAACATGCAGCTTTATGCATATAAAAGTGATCAAATCCATGTGATATGCGTGGTCATTGCTCGTTTCACCATATGAAAACTTACCAAATTAAACCATATTGTGTGCATGAAATGTTCTGAAAACAAAGAGAAATTCTCACATGACGTTAATGTCTACGTTTATAGAAGGAATGGCATACCTTTCTCTCTAGGAGGCAGTAGGCAGTGAGAAGAACAAGAAATCCTCCACAGATGGTGACCACAATGAAGCCCAGCCTGTAGAAATCAGCGCCGGAGGACCCCTGAGGATCTTGCCCGAATAATCCTACCGCAGCCTCTTTCAAAGGACAAACATGTGGCTTTAATCATTGCTGGAGGCATGTGAGTGTGTGTGTGCATGTGTGTGTGTTTCTTTGAAAATCATCCGAATCTTGCCTACAGTCCTACTAGTGTACCTTTTTTTGTTTTTTTTGTTTTGTAGCCGTGTTTCTGTAGATGTGTGTGTGTGTGTGGTTTCACCTGTGCTGGTGGTTAGTTGAGTTACAGTCGGGGGTTCACTGCTGCTGTACTCTTGCTCGCAAGTCCAGTTAACAGGGGTGTTGATGGACGTAATGAGGTGTAAGTAAAGAGACAGAACCTCTTCGACTCTTTGAAGTGCCTGGACAGGAGACTCTTTGTATTGCGTCTCGAACGCTACAGGGTCCTCCTGCCGAGAGCAAGATTGAAAACAAAAAGTAAAAATAAATTCTGAGAGATTGGATTCAAATCGGTGTAACATTGTTTTGGTTCACTCAAAACTGTCACCATCTACTCAACCTCAATTCTAAAACCACCACTTTTGTTGATATTTGGTTGATATTTTCGTTGATATTTGGTTGATTTTAGGTTGTTAGAAAGTGACCAAAATCCAGCGTCAAGCAACATCTTAAACCAACGTCATATGTGGAGACAAATACTGACATTTATTCGTCAGGTATCGCAATCAAAATCCAACGTCTGACAGATGTCATAGAAGTAACGTCCACACAACGTCAAGCTGTAACATCATTAGACGTTGATATTTTGTTGGTTTTAGGTTGGACATTAGACATTGACATTGGCCTGACGTTGAGTTCTGACGTCAACCCGATTTTCATTTCCAAACAATTGCAAAGTCCCCATGACATTAGGGTTCAACGTCAATCAGACGTCATGTTGACGTCCTGTGCCTGCTGGGTGTTTAAGGCCATTTCGGTCATCATACAGTAAAGATCCGTCATGTTCTCATCAGTGACATGCATCTAAACAGTCTCTGGGTCAATTCACGTAAAGATTTTGAACCTCTTCATGGACACTTTTAATACTTTACAAACAGTTTGCTGCAATTATAAAGTGCACACGTCTTAAGGTAGTTCATTGTGATGCCATTTACTTTCTACAGTATGTGCGATTTGATTGGACAGGACTGATTTTTCTAATCCTCGTAGACAAGAAAATAAAGTAGTGACTGCAGGTTGAAGGAAAGTAGTGGAGTAAAAGTACAGATACAGCACTAAAAATGTACTCAAGGAAAAGTAAAACTGCACATTTTTTTAACTACTCAGTAAATTACAATTTCCGAGAAAAACTACTTAGTTACAATAATTTGTATGATAAATGCTGGGTTTCACATAATCGATTTGTGTTGAGACAAGATGAGAAAATTAACTTAGAAAAAAATAAAGAATTATGTTGATTCTGCTCAGTTTGAACAAATAGCAAACATATTTTTTTGAGTGTAGTTTGAACAGCAGACATCATTTTTTGAGTCTTTCTTTCTTTCTTCACAGTAAAAATATGCTGGGTTCCACACAATTGATTTGTGTTGAGACAAGATAAGAATCAAGTTAACTTAGTAGTTTTTACAAATTTAAGTACATCCAACATAAAACAATTGAGTTGTATCAAAAGAAAATCAAGAATTGTGCTTTATAGCTCATTTTAAATTAGTAGTTTGAACAGTAAACATCACTTTCTTTCTTTCTTTCTTTCTTTCTTTCTTTCTTTCTTTCTTTCTTTCTTTTTTTTCTTTCTTTCTTCCTTCCTTCCTTCCTTCCTTCCTAAAAATGCTGATTTCCACATAATCGATTTGTGTTGAGACAAGATGAGGAAAATAAATTAACTTATTAGTTTTTACAAAATTTAAGTACATCCAACATAAAACAATTAAGATATCCCAGAAGAAAATCAAGAATTGTGCTTCCAGCTCATTTTAAATAAGTACACTGTAAAAAAATGTTGGGTTCCACACAATTCCTTCATGTTGTCCCAGCACAAATCACCTGTTAATTTATTGTTTTTACAAATGTAAGTGGATTGAACATAAAACAATTAAGTTGTCACAAAAAACCTCAAGAATTGTGTTGATTCAGCTCATTTATATAAGTAATTTGAACAAGCAGCAAACATATTTTTTGAGTCTTTCTTTCTTTCTTTCTTTACTATAAACAATGCTGGGTTCTACACAATCAATTTGTGTTGAGATGAGAATTAAGTTAACTTATTAGTTTTTACAAATTTAAGTACATCAAACATATAACAATTAGGTTGTACCAAAAGAAAATCAAGAATTGTGCTTCCAGCTCATTTTAGATAAGTAGTTTGAACAGCAAACATAATTATTTCTTTCTTTCAAAGTAAGATATATATGGAATTTTATTTTAAGGGTGGCAATTATGAAAAAATCACTATATAAGGTGTTTTTTTTTTAATAATCACTTAATAATCACTTAATCACTTTTTTTAATAATCAATAAAAATCAGTCTCTGAGAACAAGGACCTGTTTTTTGTACATTGCTTGAATCCTCTGATGACTTGCTCAGAACAGTAACGCTTGTCCGCTTGTCAAAAACAACTTCTGTCCTGTTTTGGACAGAGAAGTGAAAGTAAAATGTGAAAGAAAATGAATGAATGAATGTTCACTCAAAAAAAAGGAACATTTTTTAAAAATTTGATGTTTGATCACACTAAATTGAGCTGAAACAACACAATTCTTGAGTAACACAACTTAATAGTATTATGGTCAATCTACTTAAATTTGCAGAAACTAATATGTTAACTTAATTCCTTCATGTTGTCCCAACACAAATCAATTCTATAAAAAACAACATTTCATACAGTGTTAGTCTTTCAATATTCACAAACTTAAAATTCAAATGCAACATCTCATTTCGTCACCTTGGAATTATAAGGTTCTTTCTGCATTCTGAATAATTTTGAGATATTAAGCTTCAAAGTTTTTGCTTTCCATAGTAAACAGTGCGTGTGTAACATTTGTTTTTTAAATAAAACATCTTAAATTGTAAACAACTTCTAAAAAAACATGTCATAATGTAAATAAGTTGTCATTTAATAAGAATATGTCAATAACTCAATTTTGACAAAAATGTCAGATAGAACCTTATAATTCTAAGGTGACAATATTTAAAGCACAATGGCAAATAAACTGAATCACATGGCAAAAGTGCTATTTGTTCAACACTGAATTACTTCAAAAAAAGCTTAATATTAAAGCTTAATTTAAAGCTTAATAGCATTTGAGGAGAATGACTTTTAGCAACAAAACCAGCATAAAACAGTATATAACAAGGCACCAGCATTGTAAAAGTTAAAACCTAGCTTAGTTGTGACGTATAGAGACACCAAGTTACAATTTGTGCACTACTAAATAGTTTTGTGTTGCACCACTGTACTTATTTTAGATGCAGTTCTATAAGGCTGTTGAAACCTGGTCATTTCATGCATTTTTGTATGATAAAATAACAATCCGATTGTGAATTTGGCAGGTGTAAATAGACTCTGAAATGCATTTCAGATGGATATAAATCCAATCTCTCAAACTGCTTCAGGTGGGACGCATTGGTTACAACAACCAGATGCATTCATGAATAGGACTAAATGCATCTGGTTGTCGAAAATCATTGCCTATATAAATTTCACTCCTCTCAAAATTTAAAAACGTGAGAGCGCACGTTATGGGCTCTATGACCAACAGAGAAGACAATGTAAATGCAATAAGCAGTGGAAACACCACAGATGACAGTTTGAGATGTTCTAATTTATTTATTTATTTTTGTTTCGTTTTGCTTAATTTCATTTATTTATTTGTTGTTTGGTTTTATTTTTATTTTGGTTTTATTTTGAAATGATTAAATACAAATGTTAAATTAATGTCAAATAGCAGCATTAACAACAGAGAAACAGTACCCACCCAAATAATTGAAAAATAATTTAAAAAAATTTTAAAAAAAACATGGCATTTTGATTGTTTCAAAGCCACTGTGTTTCGTATTGGGGAGAGTAGGTTATACACAAATTAATGTAAACCCTATACAGTTTTGAATGATGTCTTGCACATATCTGTATGACAAAAATAGATGTTTCATTTAGCCTGTATGACAGTAATTGCAGAGCCCGCCTTTGTGCTTGTGATGATCTTTAGCTATGACACAAAGCCTCCTGCACCCTGCATATAAAATAAATCAGATATATAGCTTAAGTTTCTGTAAATAATAATAATAATTAAATAAAATGTGGTGTATCTGAGGCTTCAGTCAACAAATAATAGGCCAATATTAAGTCTGTTTTTCCCTAAAACAAGCTAAATAATCTGCCAATGGAGTAAGCTAAATAATCTTGTATTTCCTTTTGACATAAGATTATTTTGTTTATCTCATTTGCAGATTATTTTGCTTGTTTTAAGTAAAAACTCACATCAATTTGGCAAATTGTTTCTTAAAACAAGACATGTTTTGCTTGTCTAGAAAATTCTTCTAGATTTAAGATTTTTTAGATATTTGGACTAGAAACAAGATAAAAAATCTAAGTAAGAACAGCATTTTTTTGCAGTGTGAATGGAACCATATTCACAAATCAGAAAAAGCTATCTCCAACTACATATTTACAGAAGGGCCATAAATAAAGGGAGAAAAGAGATTATAGAAATATTAGATTACACCGATGAGCTTGTAACTGATGATGAAAAACCACAAGTTGTCACTTCATTCATTTTATTTAGCTTATTATGTCCTGCCTAATCTCACTTGTGTTCTGGTTTGTGAAAGAAGAGTTGTCGTTGTTTTCCAAGGAGTATTTTGCAATTGTATCCATCAATTAAAAAGCCCTGATTAAGGGTTTTTGAAAATGAGCTTCCATGCAGTGTGTAACAACACAAAGTGATTGAAAACATCCAGCTGAGGTTAAATCTGAAAATGTACCTTGTTTGAAAACTATTGATTCTTTAATAAAAAGTTAAATAAATGAATTGTGTTGAGTTCTGATCTTTCACTAGTGTAGCGTGGGGGATCACAGAACTGATCATGACGCAAAGATGACGATCCCTGACAGATGGGGATTAGCCTGCACGGAGTAAAGGGTTGAAGTTAATTTTTACAACAGTATAGCCAACCTAGTGCTGTGTTTGTTCCTGTTGTTTTTCAGATTTTTAAGACAATAACCTACACTGCAACGAGGGATTTGGCGGCTGTTTGCTACGTAAGGAAGGAAGAGCAGAGACTATTATGTATGAGACTTTGACAGGAACTTTGTGAGTAACTGTTACAGTTCATATGGACCAGTTTCTTGTTCCTTTAGATCATAACATGTAAGTGTAATTAAAATTGATGCCTCGTTCTCTGTACTTTACAAAATATGTATTCATATGTGTGTTGTAACCTGTAATCACTCTGTGCGGCTTGTAATCACCTATCTGTTATAGATTAGTGCTTGTAATGTATCTCTCAGGTTAAGTCTTTATGGAGCTATTCACATATTGCATCCAAAACCATGTTGAAATGTTGTGTGCTTCTTCCATTAGCGATTTAAACGCTGAACTCGCAATCAGTTGTTTGTCACACGCGACTAATTTTTAAAATAGTAACTTTTGCCACTGTGTGGTTTAATGCTGAATGTGTGTCGTTGTTATTACTTGGGGTTAGGGTTAAGAGTAGAGTAATATGCTGGTGTTTAACTGCATTGCTTTATTGCATTCCTGCATTGGGCTCTCACATATATTCTGTACTCTGACTTCTTCATAAGCATGCTGGGCTTTTCTCTCTGTCTTGCGCTGAACCCAGTCTACCAATCGCACGGACTGGGTCATCAGACTAATCAGAGTTTCGCAAAATAGGGGTTTGGGAACAAATGAATCGCTGAACAAATCAGTCGTTGGGATAATTAGGTAAAAAAAATGCATATTATAAGACAACAATTGTGTTTTTTGACCTTGCATGCATATCAGACTGTTGTTGGAGACCACCAAAAACAAAATAAGACGTTTTATGAAGCATAATAGAAGCTTGCTAATATAAAAATGCCTTCCTGACTAAATATCTCTTCCTTTTCCTTTTCTCTTCCATGTGTTGGCTATTAAAATAATTTATAACTTCTTACTGTTCAGTCCTTGTGCATTTCAAGAAATTTCCCCATTTAACAATTTGAAGGCTTCTGATTGAGTATTACATTCAATGTGACCAGGGCTTGATCACCAGCCACAGAAGCTAGTAGTTTTTCAACGTTACTAGCCACTCTGCATTTTCACTAGCCACAATGTTGTTGTTGGTAAAATATTTATTTATATGCATAAATATGACTTTGACATGCTAAAATGACTTGATTTAGATTTTGTGTTTTGTCCACATGCCTCCTCATTCATTTCACATTTTGTGTGTCGTGTATGAGCAAATGGGTCATGGTTTCATAGTGTTATACTGCAAACAGTTTTTATTTTACATGAATTTTCAGAACTCAAAATTAAGGATTCACCACATTTATCTCTGACAACACCAATCAATAATAATTTTTTTGCCACAAATTTTAAATGTGTCAAAACAAGCTGAATATAGCTGTATACTATACTTTTTATTTAACAAACATTTCTTTTAAAAAAAAAACTAAGAAAAACAATTGACTTAAAAATAATTATTGTCATGTATCAAACAAATGCACAGTAATCTGTCTTCGCTAAAAGTCTCTCAGATCACCAGTTAACTACACATAATCTCATATTAAAGCAATGTTGTTGTAAAAATATGATAATTAAACTATATTAACAAAATAACCGTAGGCAAAAGAAAGCAGGTGAAAAACATACTTTGTGTGATAATGAAAGGATGATCACACGGTTAATGCCAATTAATAATCTGTTCAAAGCGAAAGCAACCGGTGTTGCTTACAAAAAGACATATTTGGAGCTCTTGAAAGCAGCAAGACTGTGGGTGCATTAGCATAACTTTTTGTCTGGTCTATATGAAAGAGAACCGATCACAGTTGCATTTCAGGCACAGTTGCTTCAAGCAAGAAAACAGGAGCGCATCACATCAGCTGTTAGCGCGACTGATCATCCTCTCATTCGTTATTCACCTGCTTTCTATTGCTCGCGCGAACACTTTTATTTTTGTAAGTCGTGCTGTTTCTCGATTCTAAGATCACATTTGCACGTAAATTGGGTCATCCTTATAGTCGAACGCTGCTTTTAGGAAAACCACAATTTAAAATTATTTTCAACCAGCCAAAGTGGCTAGTGGCAGTGTCTGTCTTACCCGCCAAATCTGAAATCTACCCGCATTTGGAGGGTTGGCGGTTGTTAATGTTAAGCCTTGAATGTGACTATGCATTACTTACCACCCACTACTTTCTACCTATGAACATGTGCTGGAACTGAAATAAGTAAATTTAGTTACAAAATAGCTAGCAGTTACTAAGTCTTTAGTGTGGATTTACAATCCAGTTTAAGCCGGAATTTACGAACAGCTGGTGCAGCATTCCCTGGAGATCTACTTTTATGCAGAGTTCAGCTATAACCAGCTAATTAGAATCTGAATGAGCACTTGATAATTACAGACAGGTGTGTTGACCAACTCTGTGGGAAGGTAGATCTCCAAGAGCAAGGTATGGCACCCATAATTCAGGTTAAATTCTAGTCAAAGTTTGTATGCCCTTCAATCACTAACTTCCCTCTGTCTCATTGATTCTGATTTACATCATTGATTACATTACACAAGTGTCCACTACTGGAGGAACATCTGCATGGGTGTAAATGGAATGCTCTAAAACCTTGAACACTTGAAAACTACACTGTTGTGACATCACAAAACCAGACTGAACATGACATCACAATACCAGAGGTCAGGGGTATGTCCATGTTTACCTTCTGGTCGACGCTACAGAGCACTGTGCACCAGAATAGCCCGACACAGAAACAGTTTCTTCCCTCAGGCAATCCATCTCATGAACACTTGATGATAATAATTGTGGAACCAACATCACTACCTGCTATACACTTTTTATACACACATACTTTTATTTAACAACACACTTTATGTCAATTTGCTTATAACAGCTGCACATATGGCGCTGTATATAGTAATATAGCTGTACATACACTCGTCAATTTGTATATTTGCATTCACTACTTCTATTTTTAAAATATATTTAATATTTATTATCTGTTTTTTGTTTTTTTAGTCTTGTCTCTGTAATTCTGTTGCACTGTAGGAGCTCTGTCACGAAAACAAATTCCTCGTATGTGTGAACATACCTGGCAATAAAGCTCTTTCTGATTCCGATGAAGTGGAACGCACCTTAAAATGGTGGCAGGGAATCCTCTGAGGGGAAATGCTTAGGGTAGTTCACGAGTGCATGTCTAAAAGTGGAGTGGAATGCAGCCTTAGAGGTATTGGCTGTTTCTCAATACCAATAATGAGGAGAACAGACAGACTGTCTTTCCAAGTTACCTCGAAGGAACAAACTCGAAAGACCACAAAAATGCGTCCTGTGAGAAATAAGATGCTCTGATATTCCTCATCACATGATTCACACGTTTTAACAGAAAATAATATTTTAAACATTCATACACTGATTTATTGTTTGTTTTTATCATTTATTAAAAGATATTTTCATGTCTTTGGGCAAACTCCTGAGATAAACAAGTTATATCTCCTCATGATAAACCTCAGGATCTATTCAAGACCCTAAAACAAGATCTTCAACTAAAACTAGCCATACCCATTTTCTATGTCTCCACCTACAAACTCTGCCCCCTCCTAAAATACCCAATAGACTTTTTTAGACTTGCTTTCAGACTTGTGAAAAACTTGCAGACTGCAGACTTGTAAGTGAATGCTGTAGGCTCCTGCAGACTCGTGGACTTTTTGAAGACAATGTATGACTGCAGACAAACCAACGTCTCACTAAAGTAATTATGCTTGTCCGAGTCTCCCAGACTGGGTTCTCATCTTCATTTATTTCCTTTACAACATATCCATGACCTAAACGTAATAGTGAATATATTATGAAAAATTATTAAAAAAATTTAACTTGGTGTGTAAAAAAAAAAAATCAGTGTACATTTAACTCAATTTGAGTTTAACTTAACACTCCTTGGGTGTACATATGACTCCCTCCATTTTGGGGTTAAAATAACACTTTCTAAAGTGTGGAATTTGTACATTACTCTCAGAGTTCATTTTACACAGTAAGAGTTTATTCTTACATTGAATTGGAGTGTGTTACCCTTCAAAGAGTTAATATATTACATTTTTCTATATTATAAATTGGTGTGTGTAACATAACAGTGATCAAATAGTTTTAATTTATTAAATGTTCATTAATCCTTTCAGAAATAATTTTAACACATTCAACTCTTTGCATTTTAAAATGCACCAAGACATGTTTCCAGTTTAAGTAAAACATACTGGGTTGATAACTGTTTGTCCGAAAGAACCGGTTCGAGTTAAAAAAACTGGACTTCCAATCACTAATGGGAAATGCACTGCATATTGGGTTAAAAGTTTAACATGGAAAAAAAAACCTCTTAAATATACGCTCTTTTACACTCATGGATTAAAATGTACTCCAGTTTTAACACTGAACAACACCAAAAAATAAAAAATAAATCACACTGTATATTAACACTGGAATTTTTGTGTGTATTTAGTTTGAGTGAGTAGTGCACTCACAAGTCTACATTTGATTTATCTACTATATCAAACAAACATCCTCGTTCTTTCATGCATTCTCTGTACTTGGTTCTTGAGTATTAGAATTGAGCTTTGGATGTGAATAAAAAACCTCTGAGAATATGCTGTGGAGCATTTAAAACATCACGGAAAGCTGTTCTGCAGGTGGGACACTTGCGAATAAAAATGACTTATTGGGTATCATTAAAAGGTCATGACAAAAAGCACCCCACTAAGACAATATTTAAAGAATGCAGAAAATATGAGCGAATTGGTCAATTGAAATTTGGCAGTTAATGATGATGTTGAACAGGGTGACTTAAGGTGAAGCAAGATCACTTAAACACTTTTTAAGAAACAGCCATTTTATTTTAATTTGACTGGGTGTGCTATGAGAGAAAGAACAATGTTTTGAGTTGCCTGGTTACATATTATTATAATATATTGTAATTTGGCTGATTCGTTATAAGACTTGAAAATATAACTGAAATATTCAATTCAATTTATGTTTATTTATATAGCACTTTAACAATGTATATTGTGTCAAAGCAGCTTAAAAAAGAGGTTCAAGTAAATTGAAACTGAGGCCGTACTTACACTATGTACAGTTGCCCTGAACGGGGCCAAAGCATGCTTGTCCCCCCTTCCGTCTCCCCCGATGGCCCTCACTCACATTACATTCGGGCCTGGGCGCGCTTACGTCATCGATGATGCGCTGCTCAGTAAGCACTCTCGCTCAGCACAGTGGAGATTTCTTTAGTTATATCGTTTAAGTCATTTGATATGCGGTGACACGCAGTCTAATATTTCACTGAACTAGCCACTTTTGACGCTCATAAACAATCATAAAGTCCTCGTGCTGCAGGAATTAGGAGGTTTGCTGAAGCTGCAGCTGTGGTGCAGTGAGGTATTTGTGTCTTTAATAATCTACGACAGTTTGCGTTCATTGAACAGTAGGAATGATTAATTAATCCATATGAAACAGTCCCTTAAAAGTCACGTCTCGCTTTCAGTTTCGGGCTTAGGCACGCTTGCACTCACACTGTAATCGTACCGCGCCTGAGCCCAAATGAACTGCGCCACGGCCCACCTTCCAAATACTGAAGGGCAAATCAATCGATGTGCAGCTCCACAAGTCCAAAACCAAGCAAGCCAGTGGTGATTCGGCGACAGTTATAATTTTATGGTATTATTAAGACATACACTTTACAAACAGTGACACTAAAGTGTTGGAATAAATGTCACATGTACATAAACTTGCATACATGCTATTATACTCTATAAACACCATACCAGCAGTTCTTAAATTTGTTTAATCAAGTACCACCTCAGAAAAAAGTTGTCTCTGCAAGTACCACCATAATGAGCAGTATTGAAATATACTGTAGTAGCGTAGGTCCAGTAAAGCAGCTACAGCTCTGTACAGTTCAAAGATGAGGCAGATTAATTCCTATTAGTAAGAATATTTATTATTGTCAGCCACTTTAAACATTATAAATAGTTTGAACATTACACTGTACTGTGCTTATATGGAAAAAACTCAACAAAAATATATAAAAATGTCAACATTTAAATTAAAATGTGCTTTTAAAAGTTAAAAATGGTAGGTTACTGTTCTTAAAAAGTTAAAAAATAAAACTCCTGTACTTATATGTAAAGTATGAACATATAGTAGCCTATTTATCAACACCTGGAAATATTGCCTGGACCTCATAAATACAGTATAGGCTGTATGTCATCATATTCATATATAAACCAGCATATGCATATGACATATTTGACTCCTCCGCATACCACTAGAAGAAACTCCGCGTATCACTAGTGGTACATGTACCACAGTTTGATAACCACTGCACTATACTGTTTTATGTAAATAATTAAATATATACCTTGATTAAAATTAATTTGTCTCTCTCTCTCCAAGTAACTGGACAGAGCAAATAGCAAGTTTACTTTAATCACATGAGAATGCTTAATGTCAAGCACTGAATCTGAGATGATTTGACAGATCTGGATCTTTTATTTTGATAACAGACCTCTGGTTACGTTGGTTCTTCAAACTAATTTGTAAACCATATTAAAATATCCGTATGAATAAATCTGAGATGACTACAAGTGCTCATGTTTGTTGTGAAGGACAAATCTATCAGTGTAATGGACAAATTTATCAGTGTAATGGCATCATCTAATTAGCATTCAATTATCAGCCATGAAACTGATAAAACTATCATCTCGTTATTTGCCGTATTGGTAGAGGCTTACACTTTTATGTGTCAAAAAGTGTTGAAGTTAGCATTAGCAGTATATTTAAATTAACCAATAGAGTTAATTTACTATATGTGAACGATTTAAACTTTCTTAGTCTTGTGATGTAAGGCATAAATAGCTATTTCAAATTTAAGTTAACAACAACAATAATAATTATATTTTTAAAACATTCTAAAAACATTAATGATCTGATGCAGTCTATTCAAAAAGAAAAGATTATCTATACAGTTTGCGGTAATACTCAAAAATGTGACGCTATTTGGCAACCCTTCCTCTCATTCATTCATTCATTCATTCATTTTTCTGTGTCTTAGACACTTAATTTATCAGGGGTTGCCACGTCGTAATCAATTGCCAACGTATCCAGCATATGTTAACGGATAAGAGCGGACGCCTTTATAGAAGCAACCCAGCACTAGGAAACACCCATACACTCTACCCTACCTCTCACATTTTAAAAATGAAAATAAATAAATAAATAAATAAATAAATAAATAAATAAATAAATAAATAAATAAATAAATA
>CAIGQZ010025690.1:1777840-1830138 GCA_903798205.1 Danio tinwini
CAATATTATATTTGTGCATATACATGAGATTAGTCAGTACTGAAGCCACATCTGGAGCTTATCTAACAAAATAACTTACGAGAACGGTCCAAAAACTAGTACAGCCAAATGTATGTTAATAAAAAAAAATTTAAAGGAAAAATCAAGCTAAGCAAAAAAATTAAAATAAAAATTGTTGACATTTTGTAGGCTGTTATTGATTTTTTTTGATAGTTTTTTTTTTTTTTTGCAATATTTTGCTTGAATTTAATTGTATTATCTTTCAATTTCTAAACATGTTTGGTGATTAAAATATAATTTTAATAAATGTATCTGTTTAATAAATCTGTTTTGTTTAAATGAACTAAAATAAATTGCCTCTATTCACTGAGAAATGGATAAAAATATATTTTATGTATAAATTAGTTGCCTGTATATGTTGCCCCAATTTCTGGATATTTTTCAACACATTTCTAAACATAATTCTTTTAATAACTAACTTCTAATACCTGAATTCATTTATCTTTGCCATGATGATTGTATGTTATATTTTACTAAATATTTTCAAGATACTAATATTCAGCTTAAAGTGCCTTTTAAAGGCATAACTCGGTTAATTAGGTTAACTAGACAAGTTAGGGTAACTGGGCAAGTCATTGTATAATGATTGTTTGTTCTGTAGACAACCAAAAAATTATATATTGCTTAAAGTGGCTAATAATGCTGACGCTAAATTAAAAAAAAATCTAAACTGTTTTTATTCTAGCCAAAATAAAACAAGTAAGACTTTCTCCAGAAGAAATAATATTATAGGAAATAATGTGAAAAATTCCTTGCTTGGTTTAACATTATTTGGGAATATTTAGGAAAAATACTCACAGGGGGGCTAATAATTTCAACTGTGATATATATAATGGGTTGTGTGTCACTTTTTTCCAGTTTACTGTCATAAAAGTGTAACCTTTCAAGAAATATTCAGTTTATTACAGGAGAGCCAAAATGAGGAATTTCAGTTTTTGTTGCCAGGCATGTCACTGGCATTGGTCTTCTATCCCTGTCA
Organism: Danio tinwini; assembly: GCA_903798205.1. NCBI lineage: Eukaryota > Metazoa > Chordata > Actinopteri > Cypriniformes > Danionidae > Danio > Danio tinwini. The sequence goes on from CAIGQZ010025690.1 coordinate 1,778,880, forward strand.
ATATATCTTTTCTCTTTTTTTTTTAATCTTTCTGTTTTTTCCATTTCTGCTGCTTTTGATATATCTACATCTGCTACCTTTTGGATAAATTCTTTTGAATTCTGTTTATTCCAGGTAGTAAATGTCTCAATGGTAACAGTCAACACACTCTAAAATATAACTGTTCTTTAATTCTGATCAAGAATAATCTACATTATTTTTTTTTGTCAATAAATACATAAGCAAAATTATCCATACGTTTTGGTTATCTAATATACAAATGCTTGTACAAAGAAGTAATTTGGGTCAATTTTAATAAATTGTCCTTGTTATCTTTATTGGCCTGAAGGTAAACTATATCTCGATTGTGCACCATATGCAGAAATATAGCTGATGTGATGATTTCACAATGATTTTGAACATTTCCTTAAAAGAAGCATCTCAGAAAACACAGCAGACGTCCTGGAGCATAACAATGCATATATACTACCACTTCATCATTTCTGAATTGTCCTAAATAAAAGGACTTATACATCAGAAAACCATTACATCTAAAAGTGCTCTTATTCAGAATCAAATCGACAAGAGATGTGTTTTCAGCTTTAAGAAAGGCCACACGTGTGACTATAAGCCTACCTTGGTTTTGTAGAAGAGTAGGGGTGTAGAGTTGTTCATCTGGCTCACCGATCCAGCAGGAGAAGATTACAGTCCTCGGTTAGATGCATTTGAGCAGTTCCAGGTGATGTGTTGGTGTGCAAAGTTGCATCGGATTGACAGCAAAGCTCATAACTCAATTGATCCACCATCTAAATGAAAACTCACTGACCCAAATCTTAAATTTAATGCATACTCTTGTCAAACAGGGCTCAATGATTGAGCAACTTGTGGTTAGTAAATTGTCTCACAGAAACTCTGTGTGCCTTGCTTTCACCTCCTCCTTTTCTTTTTTATTAACTTCTCTCCGCCTTTTCATGCCCACGCCTCTTTCACTCTCTCTTTTATTTATGTTCTCTTGTTTCATAATAGCTTTATGAAAGCGAGGTTTTCTGCTTACTATGTCTTTTTTAATTCAAATACTATGCCCATGTATTAAACATGACACAGGAAATGATATGATTTGAGCTTCATTATCTTTCTCTATCCTCACACAAAGCCCCCTGCCACAGTTCCTAAACTCACCTAATACATCAGCCTATCTGTCAACCTATTTATGATCAAAGTTTTCACACCAATTCAGTTTTTTTTTTTCTTCTTCTTTTTGCATGCTGATGGTCAGATTCTCAGATGTTCTCTGTGTTCTCCTTGGGCAGATGACATCTTCTGAAACCTGCTGAGAGACATCTTAATATATTAACTGTCAGAACAAAAGTCATTGCTCTCAGGAGATTGGAAAATACTGTGTTCTCCACAGGCTTGGTTAAGATAAAAAGAAAGAAGTGTCAATCAAAAATGCTTCCTAAATGATTTTCCATGACTCATTCTCACTAATATCCATGAGACATGAAAGGACAACTGTTTTCCAAATGATTCATGATAGTTGACTGCAAGTGTGATTTAAGAATTCAAGTTATCAATCAAATAAATTAAGTCTGACTTTCAAAAGTTTAGGGCTGGTTCATTTTTAAATAATAAAAAATAATTACCAGTTGGCCGTACTTATAATTTCAGATTGCACAATGAGATGTTGATCTCTGCTCAGACAATGTTTGATGTTGATTTTTATTGACATTTTTTATTAGCTTGACACAATTTGTAGTCTAGGTTTGTCATATAAATTATGGTATTTATGGTAAATAGTTATTACTAAGCTTTAAAAATGGTTTTTAAAAAATTAAAAACTGCTTTTATTCTAGCCGAAATAAAACAAATAATACTTTCTCCAGAAGAAAAAATATTATCGGACATACTGTGAAAATTTCCTTGCTTTGTTAAACATCATTTGGAAAATATTTTTTACAAATTTAGAAAAATCAAAGGGGGGCTAATAATTCTGACTTCAATTGTAAATAAGCCCAGTCAAGCCTAAAATTATTCATACCGCTGGCAAATTCTAAGTTAAAATTACTTTTATTCAAAGTACTTCCATACAAGGTTTTTCTAACCATAAATGACACAGACCTAATAACACAATATAAAAGTAGCATAATTGTGGGGGGAAAAAATGTAACGCTTGCTATAAATGCTGACCAGCTTTTGCATGTCTCCACTGGTATTTTGCCAATTCATCTTCAACTCTTTCAGATTGAGATTCTCTTTGCCATCATGCTGATTTTAGCATTAGTACTAATTTCTCAATTAGTTTTAATTCAGGAGTGTGTGGCTGGGTCATTGCAAAACATTCATGTTTTTGTTTGCTAACAATTTCTTCACCACATTTGCTGTGTGTTTTGGGTTGTTATTGGGCTGAAATGTCCACTGGTGCCCAAGGCCGCTTACTTCGCAAATTGCCTTTGTCACGGTTGGTGGAAGGGAAAGGAGCAAGGACTGAAGTGCAGGACAAAAGCATGGATTTATTAATAACAAATAAAATAAAATGCAACAACCCAGAAGGGGAAAAACATGAACAAAAATAAGTCAATAAAGAAACAAACTTGACTGGACAGGCTGGCAGGGATCAGGGCTGGATAAGAATGGACAAGGCAGGACTGGAACAATGATAAACAATGACAAATTGGCACAGGACAGCAGACACGAGGGAGCTATAAGGTGAATGAATTAACAAACAAACAGCTGAACAGAATAAACTAATAATGGGATTTCAAAATGGGAGGGACTAGACAATAGACAGGAGAGCACATAACACATTGACACAACACAAGCTCACGTAAAACATGACTAGAACACGCAGCCAATGAGAGTACAATTAACCACGTGTTCATATGAAATAACATGCTAAACGCCACATCGACACAAGACTAGATTTAACGTAAGACACAAGCACGCAATAATAAAAACACTTACCGTGCATTCACACATGCGTCGTGCATGTTCCGAACCCAGCGCCACTGAAACAGAAACCAACTTGCCTGAAGCGATGAGAACGAAACAGCACTTAGGGTTCTCCTTTTTATGCCAAACAAATGCTATATCATTGTTGCAAAACAATTACATTTTTGTTTTATCTGACCATAAAACAGAAGACCAGAAGTCTTCTTTGTCTAGATGAGCATTTTCAAAGGCCAAGAGGGCTTTTGTGTGCCTTCTCTGAAGAAGCAGAGTTCTCCTTGGTCAGCATTTGTAAAATCCAGCAGTGTGCATTGTCCGTTGCCACCAGCAGAGCCCAGATTCATTAGAATGGCCTTGGTGGTGATCCTTGGATTAAATTTTACCACTCTTACTATCTCTTTCATTCCTGGCCAGCACAGGTGTCACTTTTGGCTCTCGACCACATCTTCTGAGATTTTTCACAGTAAGAAACAACTTTTATATCATAATAATACTTTGCACTGTAGTCACTGGAACTTCAAAACATTTAGATAGGGTCTTGCAGCTCTTTCCTGACTTTTGAGCAGCCACAATTCTGGATCCTTACTGAGCTCCTTTGTTTTGTTGTCCTGTTGTCCACAACTGTCCACAAACCAACAGCAAAGAGCTTCTGTTTTTTACCTGTTGAGTTGATTTAAAAAGCTGTTCTCAATGAACCAGTATAATTAGGATACCCTGGAACAGCTTGCACTTGGAAGGGAATAGAACTTTAAATTTTCCCATAGACTGTGACAGTATGCAAAGGGTATGGATAATTTTGGAAATGCCAGTGCATCCTGGATATTCCCCAGGGCCTCTTCCTGATAACAGAGCTCCTCATCCTATCTATAATGGTGCACACTGACAACCAAAGAAGCTTATTTTGGCTGATCCTAGATCTTTTCCTTTTGCCTATAATCCAAGGCTCAAAAACATAGGTGAATGTAGGTAAGAGACCAGCCTGATCTCACAAGAAAGCACAACTGTTTTACATATTGTCAGAAAAATTGATAATTCATACAATTTTGAACAATTTCTTTCATATAAAAATGTACAAATTTTAAAAGGAGGCCTCCAAACCCCACCTCTAATCCTTCCCTTCAGTGGGGTAAAAACAAATTGTGCTAAACTGTAAAAATGTGATTGTAAAAATGAATACAAATTCGCCACTAAATAAAAATATATATTAATTGCTGTGAGGTTGCATTGGAAAGACCGGCAAAATGAGAGCTTTGTCTTTAAGCTCAACTCTTTCTTCATCAAGCAGATTTGAACGCTGACCAAATTGCTGCTGCCTCTACGCCAGTCAGTCAGTCAATCTAACATTCTATTCTTCACTCACTCATGAACAAGACCCCAAGATACCTAAACTCCGTCACCTGGGGCATGGACTCTCATCCAACCTGAAGTTGGTTGGCCACCCTTTTCTGCTTCCAAGTACTTTGACCTAGGCTTTCTGGAGAGGCTGAGGGGTGTGGTCTCACTATAGTCAGATTACAGACTTCAGTCACCCTTCTAAAAAGGGGGATCATAACCCCAGTTGTCCAGTCCAGAGGCACTGTCCCTGACCTCCATATGATGCATCAACAATGGAGGAGGAGAACTTGGTTTACTCTGACTCAATGTCTCCAGCTTCCAGAGAGTTGAAAATTCCTCTTTGGCCCACCGGATCTCTACGGCCTCTTCCTTTGCCAGTGAATCCAACTCAACACCACATGCCCCTCTCTTTATTCAAGATCTGGCCTAGGGTGTCCTGGTTACATGTGTACTGTTGGACACCCTTATGCTCAAACATGAGCTGCACAGCTTTAAGCAAGCCTCACCAGCCCACCGTGGTCAACTCCACAATAGAAAAGAGTCTATTCTTAAGATTATTAAGATGGTTATCAGATGGTTATTGATTATCAGAGCGCAAACTGTGCTTGAAGATGTGCCTGAAGATGTTTCCTGACTATCCTGACTAGTCTGTAATGCTCAACCTCCTGCATTAACTCAGGCTCCTTCCCTCTAGTGTGGTGACACTCCATGTCCCAAGATGTTTAAAGATTGGGTCATCAAGGCCATGGCTTTTAACCACCACCCAATCCACATTGCATCTGTTCTCTATGGCTCCTCCTGCAGAAGTTGACTCCACAGGAGTATTAAGCCGGTCACCAGGTGCTTGCATGTGAGCACTCATCCAGGCCTGACTCCAGTGAGGATGCCTGACTGTGCAATCCTGGGCAATGGTATGGTCCTGGCATGAGGTTTCTGAATCACATTTGGTCTGGCTTGTCACCTAGGACCATTCTGCTTTAGGAAACTACCAGAGGAATTTAGCCCCCAACAACATAGCTCCTAAAACCATTCAGGCACTCAAATCCCTCCACCATAATAAGAAGGCAATTGAAGTAGAGGGCAAAACACAATGATCAAAATTAAAGAGCACCAATAATTGTAGCTTAAAGAATTAATAGTAAGTATAGTTTTTTTAATGACTTCAGCAAATCTGAGGCTACTGGACATTGCTAGACCCTTACACTTCTCTGGTGTAATTGTATTCTCTTCTTCAGTGTCTTCCAGGGTTCAGTGAATGTAGTGGATTTCAGGTTTATTTCAAGTCTCTAGGTTAACCAGTTCATTATTTCAGTGTTATTAGTTCAAGGAACTTTACCCAATTTGCTGTGTGACAGGGGCAATGTCCTGGATGAATATTGCTGGCAGACTGGAAGATGCACACAGAAAACACACAGAAAAGGAAATGCATGTTGCCAAAAGAGCTTCTGGTAAATCACCTCAATAATCTTCTCTTGGTAGGGCATACATGTTCATCCCTGTGGCCTGCTGATAAAGGGTTTCAGTCACAGAATGGCTCACCATCTTCAAAGTTAGTGAACATCAAAAAGTTAGGCTGACAGTTATTAGAGAATCTACCATTCATATTTCAACTTCTCAAAACAGATTTTTCTTACAAAAGAAATCCTGAATTTGTATAGTTTTCCATTGGTCTTTTCTCCTTGTTGCAATTGAACTTTCACAATTGGCTCTGGTGTAATGTATGACAGCCAACAAATCAAATCAAATCACTTTTATTGTCACATCATCAGCAGCACGTGTGCTATGATGAGTGAAAAGCTTAGGTGCTGGCTCCAGACAGTGGAAAATACAGATAGTGCAAATACAACAACAGTGCAAAAAAACAGACAGTGCAAATACAGCGACAGTGTAAAATACAGACAGTGCAAAATACAACAACATACTCACAAAAAAGAAACAAAACAGTGTAAATTTGGCAATGTGACAGTGATGCGTACGATGGATAGGTGTACACATAGTTGTAGGCAGTATTGTTTCAGTATGGATTGGTTAAAGTGCAGTGCATGCTACATCTTTATGGTGTGCAGTGTGGGGTATGGGAGAGTTTGTGTGGGGTGTGTTAAGTGTTCATCAGCCTGATAGTCTGAGGAAAGAAACTTTCCTTCAGTCGGCTGGTGCGTGACCGAATGCTGCGGAACCGTCTGCCTTAGGGTAGCAGAGAGAAAAGTCTATGGCTTGGGTGGCTGGAGTCGCTGATGATTCTCTTGGCTTTCCTCATGCACCTCCTGGTGTAGATGTCCTGGAGGGAGGGAAGCTCACCTCCTACTACGCGTCCAGCAGTTCGCACAATCCTATGTAGACCTTTGCGATTGCTGCTGGTGCTGTTCCCGTACCAGGTGGTGATGCAGCCAGTGAGGATGCTCTCCACGGTGCAGGTGTAGAACGAGCGGAGGATGTGGGGGCTCATTCCAAACCTCCTGAGGCGCCTGAGGAAGAAGAGGCGTTGTTGTGCCTTTCTTAACACTGTGTCTGTGTGAGCAGTCCATGTCAGATCCTCAGCGATGTGTACTCCAAGAAACTTGAAAGTGCTGACTCTCTCCACTGGTGTCCCGTTGATGGTTATGGGAGTGTGTTCATTCTTCTCTCTCCTGAAATCCACCACCAGCTCCTTGGTTTTGCTGATGTTGAGTGAGAGGTGGTTTTCCTGACACCACTGCGTCAGAGTGTGCACCTCCTCTCTGTAGGCCGTCTCATCATTATCTGTGATTAGGCCCACCACCGTTGTGTCATCAGCAAATTTAACGATGACGTTGGAGCTGTGTTTGGATGTACAGTCATGTGTGTACAGGGAGTACAGGAGTGGGCTGAGAACACAGCCCTGTGGAGCACCAGTGTTGAGGATCAGTGTGGATGAGGTGATGTTGTTCATTCTGACCACCTGGCGTCTGCTTGACAGGAAGTCCAGGATCCAGTTGCACAGAGAGCTGTGTAGGCCCAGAGCCTGGAGCTTCACCACCAGCTTGGTAGGCACTATGGTGTTGAATGCTGAGCTGTAGTCCACAAACAGCATTCTCACATATGTGTTTTTGTTTTCCAGGTGAGACAGAGCAGTGTGCAAGGTGAAAGCAATTGTATCAACTCTTCTTTAGCTTTAGGCCATGTTCCAAATCCTTACAAGCTAGCTGTTATTAAACCTATTATTAGGAAACCACAACTGGACCCCAGCAACCTAGCTAATTATAGGCCTATTTCAAATCTTCCGTTTATGTCTAAAATACTAGAAAAAGTTATTTCTACCCAATTATGCTCATTTCTGCAGATGAACAATATTTTTGAAGTGTTTCAGTCAGGTTTCAGGCCTCATCACAGCACAGAAACCGCATTAGTGAAAATAACCAACGATTTACTCTTAGCTGCCGACCAAGGGTGCATCTCACTATTAGTTCTACTAGATCTTAGCGCCACTTTTAACACCATTGATCACAATATTCTCATAGACCGCTTATATTCTACAGGTGTCCAAGAACAGGCTCTTTAATGGTTTAGGTCATACTTAGCTGATCGTTACCAGTTTGTGAATATTAATGGACAACTTTCACAAGTAAGACTGGTAAAGTACGGGGTCCCTCAAGGATCAGTTTTAGGCCCTCTGCTGTTTACAATATACATGCTTCCCCTGGGGGACATTATTAGAAAACATGGGATCAGTTTTCACTGCTATGCAGATGATACTCAATTATATATTTCAACTAAACCGGATGAGATGTCTAAACTGTCTAAGCTAACTGAGTGTATTAAAGATGTTAAAGACTGGATGACCAACAATTTTCTTCTCTTAAACTCAGACAAAACAGAATTATTACTTATTGGGCCTAAATCCTGTACACAGCAGTTCTCACAACTCGACCTGCAATTAGAGGGATACAAAGTTAGCGTTAGCTCTACTATAAAAGATCTGGGTGTCATATTAGACAGCAATTTAACCTTTAAAAATTATATATCCCATGTCACAAAAACTGCCTTCTTTCATCTAAGAAATATTGCTAAATTGCGAAATATGCTATCCATCTCAGATGCAGAACAGCTAGTTCATGCTTTCATGACTTCTAGGCTGGATTACTGTAATGCTCTGTTTGCTGGTTGTCCAGCATCCTCTATTAACAAACTTCAGCTAGTACAAAATGCAGCTGCCAGAGTTCTTACCAGGTCTAGAAAATATGATCATATCACCCCAATTTTATCCTCCTTACACTGGCTGCCTGTTAAGTTTCGTATTGAATTTAAAATATTGCTTCTTACCTATAAAGCCTTAAATAATCTAGCTCCTGTTTATCTAACCAACCTCTTGTCTCGCTACAATCCAACCCGCTCTTTAAGATCTCAAAACTCAGGGCTTCTTGTAGTACCTAGAATAGCTAAATCGAGTAAAGGAGGTCGAGCCTTCTCATTTATGGCCCCTAAACTCTGGAATAGCCTTCCTGATAATGTCCGAGGCTCAGACACACTCTCACTCTTCAAAACTAGATTAAAGACCTATCTTTTTAGCAAAGCATACACTTAGTGCATTACATAGCGGTATGACGCTTGATGTGCCCCACACACGATTTTGCTTCTTGTTTATATACACTATGAACAGCAGCTACGCTAATTATTCTACTTATTCTGTATTTCCACCTGGGGGTACTCATCTCGAGGCCCTCAGACTATGCAGTGCCACTGATGCGATCCAAGACCAGCGACGAGACGATCCCAAGGCTCCCGGACCAGGCCGTATCCTGAGCTGCTGCTGTGGTGGTCATGATGGAGAGCATAAGACTGATTCCTCTGATGCTCCAAGGACAGACGTGTCTTCGCGGAGGTCCAGCTACTGCGCCTAGACTGCAGCTCTGCACAAGACGTTTGGCCATAGGAGAAATGGTCGTGCCCAACTGAGCCTGGTTTCTCTCGAGGTTTTTTAAATTCTTCACTTTCGCCAATTGGTGAAGTTTTTTCCTCGCCGCTGTCGCCACTGGCTTGCATGGTTCGGGATCTGTAGAGCTGCGCATCGATGGAATTGCTCCTCAGTGTTTGGACTCTCAGTAGTGATTATTAAACCACACTGAACTGAGCTAAACTAAACTGAACTTAAACACTGAAAACTGAACTGACACTTTTCAATTCACTATAAACTTCCATGTGAAGCTGCTTTGACACAATCTACATTGTATAAGCGCTATACAAATAAAGATGAATTGAATTGAATTGAATCATCAGTGGAGCGGTTGTTTCTGTATGCAAATTGCAGAGGGTCAGTGTTAGCGGGCAGTACAGAGCAGATGTGATTTTTAATCAGCTTCTCAAAGCACTTGCTGAAGATGGGTGTCAGTGCAACCGGACGCCAGTCATTCAAGCATGTGGTTTTAGCTGATTTCGGTATTGGCACAATAGTAGCTGTCTTAAAGCATGTGGGAACCACAGACCGAGAGAGCGAGAGGTTAAAGATGTCCGTGAAAACCCCCGCTAGCTGGTGTGCGCATGCTTTAAGTACACGTCCAGGGATGCCATCTGGGCCCGTAGCTTTTCGGATGTTCACGCGACGGAAAGATCTCGTTACATCCGCTACAGAAACAGTGAGTGTGCTGGCGGTTTCTGTATCGGCTGCGGGAGCGCGCTGTCCTGGGCTTCAAAGCGGGCATAGAACGAGTTGAGCTCGTCCGGGAGAGACGCGGCAATGTTCACAGTGGTGGATTTGTTGCTTTTAAAGTCCGTGATGTAATTAAGTCCCTGCCACATGCTCCTTGCGTTATCGGTGTTAAATTGACCCTCTATCTTGTCTTTGTATTGACGTTTTGCTGCTTTGATCGTTTTCCTGAGGTTGTAGTTTGCTTGTTTTTGTTCCTCAGCATTTCTGGATTTATAGGCGGAAGTTCGCACTGATAGGGCTGTTCGAACTTTGCCGTTGATCCATGGTTTTTGGTTGGGGTAGATACGGACAGTTTTTGTTGGGACCACGTCTTCTATGCACTTTCTGATGAAGCACGTAACTGTGTCTGAGTACACTTCGATGTCGTCATCAGAAGCTGCCCGGAACATCTCCCAGTCAACGTCATCAAAACAGTCTTGAAGTATGGAATCCGATTGGTCTGACCAGCTCTGAAACGTCCTGAGGGTGGGTGGTTCCCGTTTCAGTTTCTGCCTGTAAGCAGGCAAGAGCAGAACAGAAGAGTGATCTGATTTGCCAAATGGTGGGCGGGGGAGGGATTTGTAAGCATCCCGGAACGGAGAGTAGCAATGGTCCAAAATACGATCGCCACGCGTGTTTGTGGTGATATGTTGAAAGTATTTTGGAGCGATTTTCCTGAGATTGGCGTTGTTAAAGTCCCCTGTAACAATAAACGCTGCCTCCGGGTGTGCGGTTTCCTGCTCGTTTATGCTCCCATACAGTTCTCTGAGCGCCTGCTCTGTGTTGGCTTGAGGGTGGATGTAAACAGCCGTAATAATGACCGATGTGAATTCCCTTGGTAGCCAGTATGGTCGACACCGAAGCATAAGGTATTCCAGATCAGGAGAACAAAATGATCTAACTGGGTGTATGTTTCTCTCATCACACCATAAGTTGTTAATAAAGAAACAAACACCTCCTCCTTTGCTTTTCCCTGTGAGTTCTTTCGTTCTATCCGCGCGGTGCAAGGAGAACCCCGAAAGTTCAGCAGCTGTGTCTGGTACCTCCGCAGATAGCCAGGTTTCTGTAAGACAGATAATGCAGCAGTTTCTTGTTTCCCGTTGGAAGGAAATGCGCGCCCGTAGCTCGCAAAGTTTGTTATCCAGTGACTGAACGTTAGCCAGCAGAATGGTGGGGAGCGGAGGTCGAAATCCACGGCGTCTCAGTCTGACCAGGACGCCGGCTCTCTTTCCTCTTTTCCGGCTGCGTTTGCGTCGTCGCCTCGGTTGTGTGGCCCAGACAAAGGGCTCTGTTGTTGTGTTTGTAAACAGAGCGTCGTTGAAGAACTCAAAGTCCGGTTTTCGGTGTGCGACGAGGGAGCCAATTTCTCGAAGTGTGTGTCTGTCGTAGGCAATAAGAGTGTGTACATCCAGCACGAAAAACAACAAAAATACAAGTAAAACATACAAAACACAACGAAGTTCGCTGGGAGCTCGCAACACGGCGGCCATGCTCGGCGCCATCTTGGTATGGAGTACAGAATTTTACAAAATCAGCTACTGGAGGAAGACATCATGATTTTCAGTGAAAAAAGAGGGTTTGAAAGATTGATTTAACTAAGACATCTTGTAGTGCTACATATCATCAAGACTGAGAGCAAAACACAACACAGCAGGCAATTAGTAACCCTAACATTAGCTTACTTTATGTGCTTGTCTTATAACACTTTAAATATTGTGCATGTGTTTCGTATGTTATGGGTTTTCTCAATGCAAACTTACGTCACTAGTAATTCTGATTAGGATTGGGTTGTTCCCTAATCTGAAATAGAAGCCAAACATTGTATACTTTGGCCAATAGTTCAATGAACTAAAAATTGTTCCTCTGGTACAGGGGTGTCCAAACTCGGTCATAAACATAAAGTATTAAACATAAGTATTCACAGCCTTTGCTGTGAAGCTCTTAATTGAGCTCAGCTACATTCTGTTTCCACTGATTCTTTTTAAGATGTTTCAGTAGCTTAATTGGAGTTCACCTGTGGTAAATTCAGTTGATTGAACATAATTTGAAAAGGCATACTCCTGTTTATTTAGGGTCCCAGGGTTGACAGTGCATGTCAAAGCACAAACCAAGCATGAAGACAGAGGAATTATCTGTAGACCTCCGAGACAGGATTTTCTTGTAGCACAAGGCTGGGAAAGGTTACAGAAAAAATTCTGCTGCTCTGAAAGTTCCAATGAGCACAGTGGCCTTCCATCATCCATAAGTGGAAGATGTTTGGAACCACCATCTAAGCTGAGTGAGCTGCGCACAGTTTTGCTCCAACCCTAAACAAACACCGCTGATCTAACTAATCAAGGTAACACTAGTAGTCTTAAACACCTTGATTAGTTGGATTATTTGACCAAAAAAAAACATAAAATGGCATTAATATTATAGAAGATAAACTGAATTATTTATATTGCTTTTTTAATAAATTACAATTCTTGCCCTTTTTTTTGCAAATGAGGACAGATTGCTGTGTTTTGCACTTCTGAGCTTGAGATAAACTGATCATATGTCTTGCATGTGTGCTTGATACAGGGCAAACTAGGCCACCAAGCTTATCAGCTTGCAAACAAAAGGTACTTTTGCTTCATTTAGCAAAACAACAACACTCATAGGGTATTCATTTTTACGTTCAAGAACTTTTTAGATGTTTATTAAATGGATTTTTTTATGGCTTACCTCTACTTTACCACTAATGAAGAATTACTGACTTCATTCAAAAGTGCTTGAACTCAGGATATGACCAAGAATAACCTGATGATGAGATATCAGACCTGAAGAAAAGCCGGTAAATGCTGACTGTGTGGTTAGATCTGCTATCTAACCCTTTCATGAATGGAGCTGCCTTAAGGGGAAGGGAATGTAAATGTTATGCGTTATTACATTTCAGAATGATTTGGATAAACCTATCTTTGATATTTTTCCAGAATGTCCCTTTGAAAATGTAATATGCCTTTGGGAATGTCACATGCATCGACAAAAGGGTACATCTACCATCTAATCTGGAATATTTTTAGATATCAGTGAGCTGCTTTTAAATTTAGCTGTATAGTTATTAAAAAGGAGGTTATGAGAGCTCAGATGAGACTTTGTTTGACCTTTAGTTATGTATTTTCTTGTGGAGAGGATGGACAAGTACAGGAACAATGGAAGGATGTTGTGAGGGATTGCTGAATCTCTGCCTGTTCTGTGACACTAGGGCATATTTCATTAAAATTGTATTCATATGACTCTTATCTTTATTATTCTTTAATGTTTGCTTTTGTGTGTCTTAAAAAATGCTTGTCGAAGCAAATCATTTATTTTCCTGAGACTCGTCTCACAGCAAATGTCCTTTATCTTAAGTTTCATTCTTACTCTGGTGGAAATTATGACATGGATTGTACTGTACAAGCTAAAACTCAACTGAGGAGATTAATTCTTCAGATGTCACATCTGTTATAATGCTGTGCTTTATTGACACATCTGCATATTTCAAAGTGAGCTATACTGTTTGTCAGTCAAATGACAATAAAAAACATTTAAGAGCCAATGGTGATTTAAACAACCACTTGTATTGAGAGTAAAAACAGTAAAATTGTTATATTTTTAAATATAAATTGTCTGATGCCAAAGCTGAATATTTAATAGTCTTTAGAAATCAGTACTCCAGTTTTAGGTGTACTGCATAATTCCAAAGAATTCATACATAAAACATTCCTTATTCTTATTTTTTAGATATCTTTCTTGAATAAAAAGTTGAAAAATGTATTTGGAAAAAAAATCTTTTGTCTTTCTTAAGATGTCTTTTAGTAATGTAATTCATCCTTCCTTAAAAAAGATTTAATGATTTTTTTGTTTTTGTTAAGGCTAATTAGTAAAGCTGTAAGGCTCTGTTTAAAGCACTTGTGGTGCATTTATGGTGTGTCCGAATTTACTTTTGCTATTGGGAAATAGGCCTGGTGCATAATCTAAAATGGTTGTCCTTATTCTCATAATCAGTTATGGGTGTGTTTTGGCCGCTATGTGCAGTAACCCAACGAGTGTCTAACTTTCCATTCGCTTTAACAGCGAATTGCGGTTGCACTATGCCATGCTGTTTACATAAAAACATCCATTAGCAAGGAAATAAATCTGCTTATGAGCAAGGTTAAAGTGTGTGGGCTCTCATCAGAATGTGTTTGTTTTTTCACAAGTCCCCTTGAGGTAAAGACAATGTAGTAGAAAACAGATTTTTTAAATATATTTATGTAGACAATAATAATCTTTTACACTTTAATTTGTAAATTGTTTCATGTTTAAGGATATTTGTGGGCTGCTGTGCATTCCTGTGTGTGTAATAAGCAACATGTATGCACATTTTGGACTTGCATATGAGCACTGTCACTCCTGTGCCCTTTATATAACAAAAAAAAATAAACTGTGCCATTGAATTTAGACCAGTTTTTAGTGATGTTGGTTTATTTCAGTTGCCTCAAAATAGCAACCCTTAACAATGCACCTTTACACACCTAAGACAGGATTTGCATGGGCGTACAAATGGGCCGGAAAAATTATACTTGCATCGGTGCTTTCACACCTAGACTTTTGTTTCAGAACCTGGCACATTTCATTTGGCATATGTGAAACCAGCTATCGCCAAAATAATCAGTCCGAGATCGCCTGAATGAGGAGATCTCTGTTCGGTTGTAACAAACTCTGGAGCAGATTGATTGTATTAAAAAAGCAATATGATCCAACTAACTAACCAACCATCTATATCACAGTGTATTATAGATATGTATTAGGCATATATGACTATATAAAGAGAGAATTATGAGTAGGACGGGATGTCGTTCCTACCGGTGTGTTTCATGTTAAATACGAAAGTAAAATCAGTCTGAACTATCAACAAGAGCGGATTATTCAGAAAATTGACCGAACTGCAGTCTTGGTTTCTCTAATATTTCTCTCTATAATGTAAAGCCTATAATGCACACATGACAGCTGAGTAGGACTCAGAAAAAAAATAAACATTGTAATAATTTTAATCCCTCTTTTGAAACAAAACAATTGATCTACAGGCGTGAAAGCCCCCTAAAACTAGCAAAAACACACAAGTGTATGATAGGGCCCAGTGTTTCACTGAGGCAATGGATCTGCTCATGCACAAGTAAATCACAACACATGCAGACCATCTACAGATCAAGCAAGATTCCCACAATGCCCCCTGAGGTGAAGAAGGCGTGAGAGGAGGTGGCGGTTTTCTCTTCATGTAGACAATAAAATCTTTTACATTTTAATTCTTACATTTTTTTTTGTTTGTCTGCATGTGTACATAAGTATGCACACTGTGGACCCATCTATTGGTGCATATCACTAATGTGCTCTTTACATAACTTGTCTACCAACCACCCCCAAAAAAACTGCACCAATAACTTTTATTAAACTTTAAGTAATGTTTATTTCAATTTGCTCAAAATAGCAAAGCGCCAACGATGAGCCTTAAAGAGCCCCTATTATGCATTTAAAAAGATCATATTTTGGTTTTGGGGTCTCCAACAACAGGCAGATATGCATGCAAGGTAAAAGGGTTGGGGTTGAGGGTTGACAAGTATGTTTTAGACGTGATATGAGAATATAGAGAGTCAACCAGATACACTACAAGCTGCGTGGAGCGGTTACAAGTAACATAACACTATTAAATACATAATGGGCTCTTTGCACAGGTTTTACTAAGAGTTTTAAAGCCAACAATAAACTTTGGGTGAAAGCTTAATGTGACTATTGTCAATTTTACAAGATTGTTTTTACAGCATCGATGTAATTGAATGTAATTACATTAAATTCAGTTAAATAGACTTAAGCATTCATTTTGTTGTTCAATTGTAAAACGAGATAAAAGACCATTGTAATCACTAGCGCCGTCAGGATCAGCAGGTGAGCGCAGAATTTCCATTGAAAATACTGGGGTAAAATAAATTGTCATATTTTAAAGACTTGGCGAGGGGAAATGGAATTTAATGCAGTGATTCTTGTCCGATCTGAGAGCCACTTAATATTGTATATCTAACAGGCAGTGAAGATCGCTGATTTTTGAAGAAATCAGATCTTAAACGTGACAACTTTGGGTAACACTTTATTTTGATGGTCCATTTGAGTATTAGTAGACTGTCTGCTTGATATCTGTTGATACTGCTCCTTCAACAGCCATTTAACTGACTATAAGAAACATGTCAACTTACACTATCCTTAACCCTAACCCCCAACCTAACAGTTTACGTATAATCTAATAAGAATTAGTTGGCTTGTAGATGCAATGTAACTTAAATTCAACAAACAAACCATCGAAATAAAGTGTGACTCAACTTTGTAATGCAAAGACAGTTCACTGGAAGCCCTTGGCCTGCCTTGCTGAAAATTAAAAGTCTGCGTGCTATAGCCCAATTGCAAGCTAGAGCCAACAAGGAGGCAACCATTTTACTTACACTTGTGAAATGGAGGAAGGAACGGCTCCATGAACTGTGTATTGTAAAGTTCTTGTCAAGCTCTGACAAAGTCTTATACATCAATAGTCTTTTCTGATCCTCCCTTTAACAAACGGCAGATGAATGCCCCATTGTAAGAGTGTAGATTGCTGAAGCACTCGTCAGAAAAATGACGAGAACACAGCACAAGGCTGAGATTATAATGCTGAGGTATTTTTGCAAAAATAAACTTCAACCACAGACTCTTCACAGCCTCATCTTTGGGCAGGGAAAGTAACACTAACTTTCCCTCACACTTCAGAGCACAGCGATTCAACTGGGATCTGCTACAGTGTTTGTCTTCTTCTTTTTCTTTCTACAGTTTTTCCGGGTCTATGCGCTCAAAAAATGGGTGGGGCTTGAGTTCCGTATTGATGTCACGCCGACACGGCTAAAGACTCGTTACCCCCACGATTCATTTGAACCAGTGATGTTCGGTGATGTTTGTGACTGGTGAGGCACTGACACTTTCAAGGTCAAAAGTCATATGTACAAACAAATCAACCAAACTACAGATTGTGTTTCATATATTATATCAGCATTATTTCTATACACATGGCAGGTACATAGTGAGCCAAGGAAGAATGTAAAATGTATAGCGATTAAATATGCCTACCAAAAAACACCGAGCTGTATGCTACAGACATCTACAACAAGTGACTACACATAACAAACGCTCTCTCTCATTCACACATACAAACAAACAGCACCATGGCAGATGCGCACTCTCTCTCTTGCGTAGTTGGTGAATTCTATTCGCACATTGGTCTTATCTTTACAGTAACGTTACTTGTAAATTAAGTCTTGACATGACTTGAATTACTTTGAAATGATCGAGTTATCTTCGGTCCCATCCTTTGAAGCGAGTCCTTTAGCTCCGGCATTGGTCGTCCATAATCTATTGACATTTTGATTGAAAGTTTAATTTTGAGAAATTTTTGAGCTGAAATTATATATTTTTGCAGTCAGTCAGAGCAAAACAGACTCCTATTGAACCAAGGGTTAAGGAGAAGGGCTTCAAAACTTAACCCTTAAGAATTGAGACAGCACTTCAACACTGCACACGTCATCATGTCATTGCAATCTCTTGCTTCATATGTGATCAGACGATCGCGACTGCTGTAGTTTTTCCAGTTGTGTTATTTTTTGTTATTTTTCTTCAGGAAATCACAGAAGGCGTATATATTCCATTCTCATAACAATCTAATATGGCAATAAGATTTTAACTATACTGCGCATTTACACCGTGGCCATATGCATCTATGTAAACAAACAAAAAACAACATTAACATTATAGCAGATATATATTCAAACATGTGTTTGTTTGTTGTAAAAATTCGTAACAATGACAAAAAATACTAATTTGTGGCTCTCCTTACTTTCGGGTTCAGCAATACTGCCGTTGTGGCAGGTGTATTCTGGGAAATTTTCTTACCCCTTGGTATCAAGTGTGCTCCTGAAAAATCTTTGTTTGAAGGGGTGTATACCCCTTGCCCTTAGCCCTACGCCTTCAAGCTAAAGTTTGCAAGGGATTGCGCAATCTGACGTGAGGCCCAGCTCGGGCTGCCTCAGCTCGCTTCCTATGTTGTAATTGAACAGGAAATACGCAAAATACAGTGATTTTGATCATAAAAATGATTGAAATTATTTGTATCAAAGAGAAATTGCATCTATAGCCCAGATCAGTGGAAAAATTTTGATTTTATCATTATTGTACATCTCATGATAGTAGGTGAGGATGATGACAGGTGAGGCCCTGCCTCCCCTGCGTCCCCTGACCGCACGTCCCTGATTTGAACCACTCTGAGTCGACTTTTTTATAGATGAATCAATAGTTTTATACGGTGCACTTTCACATTTAAGCCTTAGCTATATATTTAATTTCACTAAGGTCGTACTCACACTATGTTGAGCACACTTGTCCCCCTCCCGTCTCCCCCGACAGTCCACACTCACATTACATTCGGGCCTGGGCACACTTACGTCATCGGTGATGCGCTATTTATTCAGTAAGCGCTCTCGCTCAACACAGTGGAGATTTCTTTAGTTATATCGTTTAAGTCGTAACAAATCAGCCACTTTTGCACTCATAAACAATCATAAAGTCCTCGTGCTGCAGGTAGTAGGAAGTTTGCTGAAGGCGCAGCTGTCATGCAGTGAGGGGTATGCGTCTTTAATAAACTACAACGTTCATTGCGTTCATTGAACAGTAAGAATGATTAATTAATCCATATAAAACAGTCCCTTAAAAGTCACATCTCGCTTTCAGTTTCAGGCTCAGGCACACTTGCACTTATACTACCACAGCCCAAGTGAACCGCGCTCAAGTGAACCGAGCTTGATTTAGAGCACTCACACTTCTCAAACGATCCGGGAAACAGGCCTGGGAACGGTTCGGATAGCATAGTGTACGCCCTTAGAGCTGTGTTACATACTGCATGGAAGGTTACTTTTAAAAACCCATAATAGGGGCTCTTTAACGCACCTCTTTTTCAGACCAGCATATCCATGGGTGCACAAATGCATTTGCTATTTAAACAACATGATTCAGGATGTGAAATGATACCCGAGCCAGGCTAAAAAACATTGGCGTTGCACTTGTGGCCACACTGCATTAGGTGTATGAAGGGCCCAGTCTTGTTTTCATAATTCATTAAACACTTCATGTCTGCACTGTTGTTTTCCAAGAAAAAAATTATGTCATTAAATCATAGTGCTATTATGCAACACTGTTTTGTAAAGTAAAGTAATATTTTGAAACACCAGCAGAATAAACAACTATTTGAATGAATAAGCAGTATTCTGTATAATATTTCAAATTCAACATTTTGTTCATTTTATAAAAAATGTGTTTGTTGTAGCTGATATAACCTCTTTCGAAACTGACATCGGTGTTGATAAATACTACAATCCAGCTAAAGAATGCACGGAAGTTATGGAGGGAGAGAGAAAGCGGGAGATACAAGATAGTGATAAAATCTGTAGCCCCCACTGAGGAAGGCGTCTTCAGTGTGACTGTAACAGCAGGAGATCACATCTCGCATTCCATTTCACAACCTTTCTCAACAGAAACGCTGCAAGACAAGCAAGTTTCCAAGCACGCACAGACTGGGACAAAGACTCTAAAACATCAAAAACACGAACTAGGGAATGTCTTCAGTCAATGTTTATTTGGATGAACACGCCAGAGTAATGAAGATGTTCCACAGCTGTTCGTCAGTTCTGGAGACTCGTAACAGCTTCCAGAGCAGATAACGGGAGATAGGATGAGGTTGGTCAAATGTGGTATACATATTTTACACATTTATCTTCATCCGTCTTAACCTTTGGTTTGCCTCATGCGCTTTATGCACATGTTTGGGTTGTTCTGAGAGGAGAATGAAGTGCTGCCAACTAAAAAAAAAAATCAAGTTGTTTCTGCTTTATTGAGTGTTAGCATTTCACACATTATTCACACATTGTAGAACACTAATACGAACGTGTGAAATCATTACACAGTGGCTCTACTGATAATAATAAATTAAAACAATATTAGTCAGTTCATAAAGTGGAATAGTTGGATTTTCTTGGATGTTGTTTTGTTTAACGCAGCAATTGTTAATTACACAGATGTCATGCATTATGTAACTATAAATATATCTTATATAACAATAAACTATAAGTTTTATAACTTTTTGGGGGCAGAAGCTCAAAGGATGTGTCTTTTTGAACTCCTTTACGACATATTCAGCTAAAACTAAAACCAAATGTCATGGTCAATGAAACCCACAACACAATGCTCAAGGGAACAAATCGCTCTCTGTTTTTTTCATTTGCAAAATATGATTGACAGAAGGCAACACATTTGCCTTTTCAATGAAAATTCACTTGTGTATTGTGGGAAAATAAATGTGTAAATTACAGTCTTATTAATTAGACACTTAATTATCTCATTAACTTCATCACTGTCTGAGTGTTCAACCCTCTGAAGTGAGGACACTAGAGAGGACTTTGCTCTGGGATTTAAGGGATTAAATGTGTTCGATAAAAAAATACAGACTGTGGAATGTATTTTTAATAGAAATATTCTGTAGATTGAATTTACGACCGTAAAATCTTTAAAACAGTAGATTACTGGCAACCACAGCTGCCGTAAAATCAAGAAAAAAACCCTGCAAAATACTGTAAAACGGTTTTTGTGTTACCATTGTGGAGGATAATAGAATCTGGGTGCAAGTCCAAGATGAACTAAGAGTATTTGATGTTATGCTGCATCTTCTTTTGTTTAAAGGTAACTGTGTAGTTACTAATGCAGTGAAAATCTGTTTGCTAATTGTAAACACACATGAACACATTACAGCATTGAGTAACTTTATGTTTTTATGCACGAAGCTATGTTTTTTGTGAACTGAACATTGTATCAGTTCATGAAATACGGTTATTTTCCGTGAATTTAAACAGTTCTATAAACTTCCGTTTTTTTTACTGAAAAATTCTGGCAACCACAGCTGCTGGTATTTTTCTATAAATTTAACGGATTATTTTTAACAGTGTAAGTTTTAAGTCAGCTCTGACCTTTTGTGGTTATATGAGTAATATCACAGGAGTAGCACAGCATTATGGCTGTGCATCAGCACTGCTGTCATGTGTGTGCGGCCTTGTGCATCCCACTGTGTTCAAATTATGTCTTTTAGACGTTTCCTTTGGACAATTAGACGTTAACTTCCCCTAAGTGTGCAGAATGAAAGCTTTTATGACGTCCTTATAGGACTTAGACACAGCCTTAGATGAAATCAACTAAAACATTAAGGGCCCTATAATACACCCGGCGCAATGCGCCACAAAGCGCGACACAAATGTTGTTTGCTAGTTTCAGCTCGACGCAAGTGTTGTTTTGACGTTTTTCACCACGCTGTTTAAATAGCAAATGCATTTGCACTCATATGTGCACCCATAGGCATTCTGGTCTAAAAAAGGAGGTGTGTTGAGGCGCATTGCTAAACCAGCTAAAATGGGGGTGTAAAGTCCAGCGCAGAGCGCGTTAGATGTGCGCCTCGCTTAAACATTGTTTAATTACACACAGGATGTACAGCAATACACAAATATCTTTACAAATGAAAAATAATTAAAGGATTAAAATGTTACAAAAATTTTATTTTCTACATAAATATAAAAACCACTGCTTTCATGCCTTCTTCATCTCGGAGGGCTTTTTCAGTTTATTCATGGCAATTTGCTTTTGTATAATGTTATTATTAGTAGTAGTAGTATTTATTATATACATATTTATATCTGTTTTATTAAAAACATGCTTAGATTTGCTAACCTGTCAGGTTTTAGACTGCCATAGCATGTGTATTTGGAAATAACTCAGTTTTTTGACCACACTCCATTACTGTTCATTTATGCGTTTGCTGGAAATTAGAACTGAATTTAGAAATAGTTTTGTGCTTTGCGCTTAACAAACTAAAATAATTATGTAGGCTAATGGATGTCTGTGCGTACAACACCTTTTCTTATCCAAAGGAAGAGAGTGAAAGTGAAAGTAAAGAATGAGGGGGCTCATTCTCACACTGCAGATGGTCTGTTTAACTGTTTTCTTAGTTATTCCACTTACAAAGTCTGCCATATAAATAGCAAATACAATATGGCGCAACGCAACTGACTCTTAAAGGGAATGACAGATGAGACTCTGACTGGTTTATTCTCAAAACACACCTATAACTCATTAAGAGAATAAGCTCAACCCTAGACCATGCGCCGCAGCGCAAAGCGGAATTTAAATAGCAAAAGTAGATTCTGACACGCCCTTAATGCTTTTGCGCCCTGCACTTTGGGCTTTGCGCCTAGATCGTTAAAACAAGGCACAAAATCTCTCAAAAGAGCATAGGATCAATAAACAACTCAACAGCAGCTTCACTCATTGCTAACCTGCTTGACTTTATTACTGTCAGATGTCTTTAAATTACACATATCACATTTATTAAGAAGGAAATGCTTTAACTGTTTATTGAAAGTACAAGTTTTCAGAATCACCATGAAGCATGATTGCTTTACTTGGGGTCTCTGATTTAAGGATAGCTAAATCATGTGACGGTTTCTATGGCAAGAACACCTAAAAAGCTAAAATGCAGTTTGTTAATGATGCTGGGTTATTTGAAAGTTTGCTTTGCTAATCTCATTTAGTCAGTGACTTTTAATGTTGTAAAATAATCATAATAATGGCTAACAAAGAGAAGTTAACATAAAACACCCCAAGTAAAGCAACCACTCTTCACTGCTGTGGTGACTTATTAAAAAAAACATAAAAAACTTTAATCAGTAATTCAAAGTTCTCAATAATTGGGACTGAGAACTTGAGTAGACGTCTGATTGTAAAAAAAAAGTCTAACAGATTAATTATAAGTGTAGCTGCTGATGCTGTTTGTAGAGATGTTTAATGATCCTCTGCTGAGATTTTGAGAGATTTAATGTTTTATTTGCTTTCATCTAAGGCTGTGTCTAAGTCCTGTAAGGATGTGATGAAAACGTTCATTCTTCACCCTTAGGGGACGTCATTTAAATGTCTAATTGTCTAAAAGAAATGTCTAAAGACGTCATTTGAACACAATATCCCATCATTGCTGATATACAGCCATATCGCAGTGCTACTAATGCTTTTATACAACAGTTTGATGCCATAATTGCGAATATAAAAAATAAAAACAAAGAGTCTCGAAAAGCATTTTGTGTGAGGAACTACTTTCTTTTACCACAAATTCACATTTGCAGCTGACCGTCCAAACAGCAAAAGCATTTAAATTAGTCCCTTGCGTAATACAGAGTATTGTAATGACTTTGTAATGTCAAAACAGGATCTTGCTCACAGATTATAAGGATGAATTCAATAAAAATAACATTAATCTACAGAATCAGCCTGAATTTCTCAGCTGCATACAGGTATTGGGTCATTACATTAACAGCATCATTAACAGCATAAAAGGCAAAGCAAAGCAAACACTACTATATTACTATTATATTAATACAGCAATACAAAATAGAAAAAAAGTTATAAGTGTTTGGAATGATTTAGCTGTTCTGTAATGACTTGTTTTTCTGTAGTTAAAAATATCTTATGGTGAAACAATGTAACTTCAACTGGCTAATCATTACTTCTCCAGTGCTCCGGTTTGTGCTGCAAAGCACTTTTATTAAATATTACTGCAATTTATATCAAATTTATGTTATTAATAAATAACATTTAACAAACAACAATATAAATATGCTAATTAAAACTGTCAAAAAATATCAGTTTTTATTCAACATTATATATATATATATATATATTATAGGTGCTGTATGTAAGTTTCTGACTCTTCTAAAGCATCAAAATACCATAGTATGTTTGCATATTTAAGAAACATGCCAAGTGAACATTCTTGTTTATCTGAAAAACTGAAGTCAGTTATTCATCTTTGAAAATGTCCCAGGTAGCAAAGAATTCTAGCCCAGATTTGGCATAAAGCTGGCACAGCAGGCATTCAAGTGTAGTATTTAGACCAGCTGTTAAAAATTTTAATGTGGGCCATGTAAGTTTGCCAAATCATGACCCACTTTTAAAATACATTTCAATTATTTTTGAGTAAAGAAAAAAAATATACCAATCAGGTCACTTCGAGAAAAAACACGCTAATAGCACACCTAAAGCGAAATGCTTCATGGGTTTATCAAATTCATTGCAGTCGTGGCACACCAACATATCTGGCCAGTTCAGTCCCAGTTATAAGTTGTAAACTTGGTCCCATATATGGTCTATGTTTGGCCCTTGAATGGAAGCCAGACTTGGTTCAATCATGTACCGTAATTCACTGCAGCATAAGCAAAGCAAAAACTGATTTTGTGGGCCAGATCTGGGCCAGTGAAATTTTGCTATGTGGGGTGTTTTCCGTGCCAGAACGCTGTCATTGTTTTGGTTCTTTTAACCCGCCCAATGCCAGTTTAGCCAATTATATTTCAGCACCCTGAATTGCCTTCATGGAAAATCACATTATTTCATTCATTCACTCAAAAAGGCTCTCAAAGCATACATCCGTGACCAAAATGCATCCTCCGATGGACAGTAGAAGACTCCGAAATGAGATGCAGAAATTTATATAAATATTACGAATGTAAACATTAGGTTAGCAGGTTACATTGTTACCCCGTGTCCTAACAACATGCTTTGTGACAAGCAATTTGGCTGTTTACGCGACAGAAATTTAAATACAGCCATTCAGAAGCACAGAATATGCACTCACACACGAAAGTTTATACTCTAATTAATACATATTAAGCCTCTTTAACATTATTAAATGTACATGCTGTATCACTATGTGTTGGTTTTGAGTCAGTTCTAAAGTTAAATTTCAAACGATTTTTTATTTTCAAGTTCTGAGATAAACTATCTGCTACTGCTACTTTCAATAGTACGGCCATAAATGTCATGTAAAATGGCATTCAGTCTCACATTGTTAGCATTTAACACTGAATAAAGCTCATGAGGTGTACCTGAGGTGATCATTGTCAGTTTTCGGTTGTATAGCTGCAAGAAATAGAATCTTCTGATATATCAATTCGAGGAGATGGTTAGAACAAAAACTCATTTTAATATGGAAAATATTCACGTGCAGTAGTTTTTATATAAAACACGATTTAAATTAGTCTTGTTGGTCCTCAGTCTGGCAACCTGCACTTACGTTTGTTTTGATCCAGGAATGCAATACCTAGTTTCACCACTGAGTGTCAAACTTACATACGGCACCTTTAAGCTGTAAAACGTAACATTTAAGTAAAAAAAAAAAAATATATATATATATATATATATATAGGCACTATTCTAAAAAAAAAAAAAAAAAAAAAAATTTAAAAAAAAAAACAAAAGTTATAAAAATCTTTCATAACTATTTATTAAAGCAAAAAAAATAAATCACTTTGTCATATATATATATGTGTCCTTACAAGTACATTTTAAATCATTAATAAAAATGACAAAAAATCTGTCTTGTTTCAACCCAAATTTTGCAAAAAAACTGGACAAACACAATTAGTTGGGTTACATTCATTCATAAATTACATTTCATTCATTCACAAGGATGCCATTCCAGTCGAAACTCAGCACTGGGAAACACCCATACACTCTCATTCACACATATACACTACGGCCAATTTAGCTTTCCCAATTCACCTTTACCGAATGTCTTTGGACTTGTGGGGGAAATCGAAGCACCCAGAGGAAACCCACGCAAAGACAGGGAGAACATCCAAAGTCCACACAGAAATGCCAACTGACCCAGCCGAGGTCTTGAACCAGTGACTTTCTTGCCGGGAGGCCCTAGTTGGGTTACATTTTTTTATTATTTTATTTATTTTGTCCATATTTGATGCAAATGTTGGTTGAAACAAGCAATATTTTTAAAGAGTCATATTTAATGTTGTTGTGCTTTAAATATGTTTACTAGTTTTGATGCAATGACCAGCATACTAAAGTCTCTAACTACTTGCCTGTGCATTCAGCTATAGATTTAACCATATCTTAAAGTACGAGAGAAGTGTTAATTTAAAAAAAATATTTAAACATGGTCAAAAAAAGTACAAAACTCTATTGTATTTTAAAGAAATAATCAATAAAATGTATTTAAATTGTATGGTAAATAACACAGTTTAATTCCCCAGAAGGGTTACGTTCAATTCACACTTAAATATACTATATATTATTTTTGTAATGAGTGATAAAAAGTAAAGGTAAAGTGCACTTGTTTTTCACAATGAAAGCTGTAATCTGCTATTGATGTGACAGATTGAAAAGCCTATGGTTTGTGTTAAACTAAAGTTAAAATAATGAGACTTTCAGAACAGCAGAAAACCAAGTGCTTGTCAGACAGCTCGTGCAAAGCCAATGCGATTGTTTCCTCGATCAAACTCTGTGTAGTACCGAGCTATGAAGTTTGCCCCCAGTATCCAGACAGGACCAGTAGGGGGTGGTACATCCAATGCTTTGAACGTGACAGTACAAATGTCCTCCCCAAACTCTGACTGCTGTAGGGCAGAACAAAAGAAGAGAAAGAGACATTAACAGAGCGAAGGCAATTTCCATATGTGTATCATTGACTGATGGATCTCAAAACAGATGCTACACTTGAGAAGGCATCTGGAAAACAATATGCAAATACAGCATGAGGCATTTCATTTTTAATGAAAAGAGTCATTCCACTAAGTGAAATAGATCCCAGACTTCTATGCTTTATAAAAGGCCAGCCTTTCTAGTGTAGCACAGAGTCAGCAATAGTCTTTTTGTAATGAAAACAACACTCTAGTATAGAGTCGAATTAGTCTTCTTGAAACTGACTAAAAATGTTCACAATAAAACTTTAAAATGATCACAGAACAAGTGAACACCACATCTTGACATTACAATGGATAAATGCTTTAAGTTTTTTTCTTTCATTTTTGGAAATATGAGGGGAGGCTGTAACGCATGGCTAAATCTAATAACAGAAACAACTTAAAGGTGCAGTATGTAAGTATGACACCCAGTGGTTGAACTAGGTATTGCACTCCTGGATCAAAACAAAGCAAACGCGAATTGCCAGATTGAGTACAGGAGAGAGTGATTTAAACTGTGTTCTAAATAAAAGCAACGACACGCAATAGAGGGAATATTTTCCATATTAAAAGGAGTTTTGGTTCTAAGCAACACCTCAAATTGATATAATAGAAACGTCTTCTATTTCTCACAGCTGAACAACAGAAACCAGTGATCAACTCAGGTAAACCTTGTGTGCTTTATTCAGTGCTAAATGCTAACAATGTGAGTTTGAATGCCATTTTACATGACATGTTTTGCCATATACTGAAAGCAGCAGCAGATAGTTCACCTCAAATCTTGAAAGTACAATAAACCGTTTGAAATTGAACTTTAGAACTAAACACATATGAGTGATTCAGAATCTACATCTAATGATGTTAAAGAGGGTTAACATGTATTACATAGATTGTAAACCTTACCATTTCGTGAGTGAGTGCATATTCTGTGCTTCTGAAAGTATTTTAATTTCTGTCATGTTTTTTCTGGTGCAAACAGCCAAATTGCTCTTCACTGCGTATCTTGTCACAAAGCGTATTGTTAAGACACGCGGTTACAATGTAACCTGCTCACCTAATGTTTACGTTCGTAATATTTATATAATTTGCTAATTAATAACCTCATGTGGAACATTTTCGGCCTTGGTTCATAACCTCATGTGGAACATTTTTGCATGCTTTCAGAGCCTTTCTGAATGAATGAATGAAATATGTTGTTTTCCAACAAGGCAACCCAGGATGCTGAATTATAATTGGCTAAACTGGCATTGTGCAGGTAAAATTTACCTAAAAAAAGACAGCGTTCGGACACAGAAAAACATTTTCAAAGCAGAATATCTGACTTCAGCACTGTTTTTTAGTTAAACAAGTATGTTCACATGGGGTGTTTTCTTAAATATCTGCACACATATTATGGTATTTTTATGCTTTAGAAGAGTCTTACATACAGCACCTTTAAATGTAAATAATTCACTTTCAAATAATACAAAATAATAAACATAAAGGCATTGTTAGAGTACTATTCGAGTGTACAACTTAAAAATGTTTCTTTAAAGTTTTTTTTTAAGTGTAAGGTCATATTTATAGATTATATAATCTTTGATTAAGACTCTAGAAGTCCGTGAATAAGAGCAGTAAAAACCACAAGTGGAACCACATGGACACACAAGCCAAAAAGGCTCTGTGTAGACTGCTTCCTATTGGTGGATGCATTATGATTTTCATCCTAAATTATTTTCATAGAAACTTTATAGAATAAACATAATACTGTTTGTTAGATACATTAAATAAAAACATATTGTTGTAAAAATAATAATAAATAATTCCAGATCCACCATGTAAAATAATGAATAAACATTAATTTATAATAGTGTTTATATCACATCATATTTAAATTATAATTTATATTAAGAAATACTAATATCTATTTAGAAACTTGCATACATAAAGCTTAGAGGTGAACTAAATAAAAATACCCCTTATGAGTAATAAAACACTGAGGACTGTGACATCACCCGGTACCCTGGAGCAAGGCCTGCGGTTGGGGCTCATATGCTAGTGCTTGTTAGCCATTTTGTCCCACAGAACTCGGCTGGGCTCAGCCTGAAGGAGCAACATGGGGCCCTCCTCCTGCAGGAGGAGCTGTAAGGGGGTGGTCCATTGTGGAATAAGAAGTGGTTGAATGTCAGGACCATGGTGACCCAAAAGTCAGGCACAGAAACTAGCTCTTGGGACATGTAATGCCACCTCTCTGGGAGAGAAGAACCTCTGCACCTTTGGGTTGGAGATAGGCCTAAAAGCCAAACACCAGTGCAGACAACTCTGCCTTCTTGGGGTCTTCATGAGAAAAGCTGTAAGGTGCTCTGGTTGGGGACATTGTTCTACTGAGGGACTGACTCACGTGGATTATGACAGTGATACTTGGAGAAATGTGATTGGGAGGAAAAGCTTGCCTGATCCTAATCCAAGTGGTGTTCTGTTGTCTTCTGTGCACATTTGTCACATTTGTCCATAATGATCCCCATGTTTGAGCATAGGAGTGTAAATCAGTGCACATGGCGTGGGGACACCCAAGGCCGGAGGTCAATCATCTGATCTCTGACCGCATGTCTGGTAGTGAGACCTGGCAGGCTCAAAAGTATTGTGAGGATCCTTTGGGAACATTTGGCCAAACCATATGTCAGAAGGATTTTCAACTCTCACCTCTGGAAGAACTTTGACCAGATCCCGAGGGAGGCCAGAGGCATTGAGAAAGAGTTGTCCATGTTCCCCAAATCTATTGTTGACGCAGATGTGATGAGCTGTGGCTGTAAGGCCTGTGGAGCTTGTTATAGTGGCAATCCATGAACCCGATGGTGGACACTGAAGTAAGGGATGGCGTTAAGCTGCAGAAGGAGTCCTACCAGGCATTGGCTGACCTGTAGGAATTCCAAGGCAGCTGATGGGTACTGACAGGCCAAACATGCAAACAAGTGTTGACCTCAACTGGGGATTTTGTCTGATGGTGGAAGGAATACTTTGAGGATCTCCTCAATCCCACTGACATGTGTTCCATTGAGGAAGCAGGGATGGGGATGCAGTGGTTTACGCACCTATCACACAACCTGAAGTCACTGAGGTAGTCAGTACTCTGGACTGTACAACTGGAGTGCTGGTTCCCATTTTTAAGAAGGGGGACTGGAGGGTGTGTTCCAAATATAGGAGATCACACTCCTCAGCCTCCCTGGAAAGAACTATGACAGGAAACTGGAGAGCAGAATCTGGCCAATGGTTGAACCTTAGATCCAGGAGGAACAATGCAGGTTTTGTCCAGATCGTGGAACACTGAACCAGCTCTATACCCTCATTAGGGTGCTCAAAGGTTCATGAGAGTATGTCCACCTAGTCCTGTGTTTTGTGGACTTGGAGAAGGCATTCTCACCTATGGTCATGAGCTTTGTGTCATGACCGAAAGGGCAAGATCTCGGATACAAGCGATCAGAATGATTTCCTTCACAAGGTGGCAGGGCGCACTGTTACACAGGAGGAACTGAGTAGAACCATTGCTACTTCACATCTATGGAGCCAGCTGAGGTGACTCGGGCATCTGATTCGGATGCCTCCTGGACACCTACCTAGGAAGGTATTTCCAGGCTTGTCCCACTGAGAGGAAGACCCATAAAAAAAACACACTGGAGGTACTATGTCTCTTGGCTTGCCTGGGAATGCCTCAGAAACGTCCAAGATCCTCTAAGAGCTGTAGGAAATGTCTGGGTAGAGGGAAGTCTAGAGTTTTCTCCTGAAACTGTTGCCCCCACAACCCGGCCCCAAATAAGTGGAAGAAAATTAATGAATTAAATATTTATTGTGATTTTGGAAATCACAATAAATAAAGAACTTAAGCTAACTGAAATTATATAATAAGCAAAAATAATAATCATTTTCAGGATTATTGGGGCAGCATGGTGGCTTAGACGAAGATAGTACTGTCACCTCACAGCAAGAAGGTTGCTGGTGTAACACCACGCCAGTAGAGGGAGCCCTCGCCCGACTACTGACTCAGCTCCGATCCCTCTGTGGTTACTTCCTGTTTGTGTTATATTTCAGTGAGAGCTCAGGCCATGCTTCCTTGCGAAGTATTGCTAGTTTACCTGCCTTACCAAGCGTTGTTCCAAGTGACTTTCATGACTGCTATCCTGTGTATGACCCTGCCTGCCTTAATCACGTACGTTCTCTGTCTTTGCCCTCTTGATCTGTTTTGGACTGATTGTTGTGATACTGAACTTCTGCCTGCACTCTTACTACGTCTTCTGGATTTGCTCCTGTGTATGTTGATTGGTTTGGACTGCTTTCCTGTTGCCGACTATTTGCCTGATAGCTCGTTGATGTCTTTGTCTCATCCCTTTAATAAACTTCCGCATATGGATTCTAACAAAGCCTCAGCCTGCTCGTTACAGCTGGTTTGAGACGCGGCTGGGCTTGGTAGGTATGGATGATACTATATATTTTTATGTGACACAGTTCCAATTCTTTTTGTTACATTTTTAAATATACCAACTTTAAGGGGTCACTTTTTCTAAAGAGAAAAAAAGACCAGGTGCTCAAGCACCCAGGGGGTTTTAGTACAAGCAAGATACCTAATAAAGTGTCTGATAAGTGTGTGTGTGTGTGTGTGGGCATTATATAAAATAAAGACAAGAGTCCTTACCCAGAGAATATAGTCCTCATCTGTGAGTGAATATTCCTGACCACCAAGATGAAATGCAACAGTGGGCAACAACCTGACCAGATTACAGTTTACAGTATACTGAAAACAGAACAAAAGAGAGAGAAAAAGTGAATAGTGGCCTAAAAGCCACACAAGGAACACATTGTGCTGCATCATTTTGGAAAACTTACACCAAACTTCACACTTAAAAGAAACAAACATTTTTCTACACTGAAATTTAACCACATTGACGATATAAAAAAAAAAACGACATCAGCTTTCAATCATTATTCGCTCTTCAGACGTTATTTATGAGACTCGGCCAAACATGATAGACCAAAGCAGCTGTTCCCATGGAGTTGTGCAACAGGAAAAGGAAACAGAACAATAAGAAACAGGTTTTAATGCTCATATCATCTGGCATTGGCTATAGAAGTATTGTTTAACAATAGCGTTTGTATATGAGATATAAATGGAATGGTGTGTTTCATATATTTGTGCATGATCAGTCACTTTGAAAATACTGACTTTAATTTTTATCAATCAGTTGGCACTGCTAAATGTTTTAAAAGCTCCTCTGTATACTGGAACACACTTTCATTTTTTTACGACTCTGGAGACGTTTGATAGTTTGCCACTGCTGCTGAGATTTAGTGATACCATAATATTGTTTTTAAGTCTTCGATTTTGGCTTCTTCAGTTGTTATAGTTTCTAAAGTTAAGTAGTGAATATATAATTTATGTTTAGAACGAAACTTTTCCTGGTTTAATTGCTTATTCTCTCTATTTTCAAATTATTACCAGATTATAGGCTCTTGCATGAAGACAGCTTTTTAGGGAATGTCTGTAATCTTAGGTAAGCAGAATTTACCCCTCCTTCTGCCAGTTCAACGGCACCAATTGTTTTCATCAGAATGGAAATAGAAGAGGCGGGGCCTGTGATGTAGGAGGAGCCTGTATCAATCACAGCAGTACAGCCATCCTTGCAAAACAGGATATCTGCCCCAACAGACACCCTGTAGAGAAACAATGTATCACAGATTCTTATTTTTAAATGTGCATTTATTGGCTTAAACGTAAAGAAATTACAGAAATGAAAAACTTTTGGTAGTCCTGAACCATTGTGACTGAACAAAGTCAAGATTACTGGATTTGTTAGTACCATTACACTAATTATCAACTTTAAACCTGAGCTTTGATCCGGTTTGAGCAAACAGCCAATCACATGCTACTTGCAATTTACAGGCAAAGATAAAAAATATTACAAATATGAAGAATTCAAAATTAACATTTATACATCAAGATGAAAAGAGCAGCCCATAAAAGCTGAGAGCTAAAAAATAAAACAGCGTGAAATATTAGTGCAAATTAGGTTGTTATTTTTGTTTGTACAGTTGATAATGTGTATAGCTATGTATACAAAGACTCATATAAGCTCCTATGAAATATTTTTTAATGCTTTATCCCCATGATTTAAACAAATAAAGGTTTAAAAGTCACAATTTAGTAAAACACTTTTAAAAAAAAAGGGTCTGATTTTAGTAAGCATTATTTAATTAATTTAGATCATAGGTCTCAAACTGGATTCCTAAAGAGCCGCAGCTCTGCACAGTTTTGCTCCAACCCTATCTGATCCAACTAATCGAGGTGTTCAAAAGAGTCATTGTGGCGAGGGGGCGTGGCCGAGAGCCGTGGGAGCGAAACGAGGCCTGCCACAGATGAGATGCACCTGTGGCGCGCTCCTGCCTATAATCCCACGGAAGGAGCTCTGGACTATAAGAGGAGGAACGATGGCAGAGGACAGAGAGAGAGGACCGGGCCCGGACATGTTGTTTTACTTTTGCTTTCAGTTTGACGGCAGTCTCCGTGAGGAGCTGCCGTCTGTTTGTTTTATTTTGATTTAGACGGCAGTCTCCGTGAGGAGCTGCCGTCCCTTTTATTAATAAATATTTATTTAAAAGTCCGTCGGTTCTCCGCCTCCTTCTTCCCGGCGGCCAGGTGGCCGTAACTTCATTACAGTCATGATCACCTTTCTTAGTTGGATCAGCTCTGTTTGATTAGGGTTGAAGCAAAACTGTGCCAGGAACTGAGTTTGACTTTTTTCCCCCACAGTCCAAAGATATGTGCTATAGGTGAATTGGGTAAGCTAAATTGTCCATAGTGTATGTGTGTGAATGAGTGTATGGGTGTTTCTTGGTAATGGGTTGCAGCTAAAAGGGCATCCACTGCATAAAACATATGCTGGATAGGTTGGCAGTTCATTCAACTGTGGTGACCCCTGATTAATAAAGGGACTAAGCCGAAAAGAAAATGAAGGAATGAATGAAGTATGCATACATTTACAATAAAAATGTACATTGTTATATACAGCTGCAATTTAATTTAGACCTAGAGACGGGAGAAGTGTCTTTATTGTGACTTGGCTCACAGTTCATTGGTAGATTCTCAGTTTGTGATCTTTAAATAAGCTACTAAGCAGTAGTTTGTTTCTGAAAACCATTGTTAGCCAACTAAGGTCGCAAGTTCCATCGTTACAAACATAGTTCGTTTATTTGGCGTTTCCCAAATTTATCGTTCCAACGAACATTCGCAAACTGCGCTGCAAACTTGTATGCTTGCAACTACACCTCTAGTTAGAAACATAGTTCCCGGCCGTGTTCTATTCCCAGTTATTCCCCCTATGCCCTATGTGTTTAAAACATTTTATAATTTAAATTTGGAATTATAAAAAAAAAGGATTAAAGTCAACACTCTTATGTGTAATTTGCTTTCAAAGCATTTTTAAAGTTCAGTTTTAGCGATCTTCATGTTTACAATTGTGCTCCCTTCGCAGTGCACTTTGAAAACATTGATGTCATTTTAAACACAGCCGTGGTTCATGACGAAAGCTATAGGTGACCTATTATTTAAAAGCGGAATTTATTACATCTCCAAAGCTTGTGAAAACAAAAAACATTAATGCTTTTAATTTGTAGTAGGTTATTTATTAACTATCTGTTCTGTATATCACATGGGTCTGTTGGTTAGAAAACTTCTGCAGTGGTTTGCATGTGTCAAATTGTAAAAGTTGATTTTTAAAAAATAAAAAATAAATAAACAATTTCCTACTTAATAATAATAATCATAATCATCATCATCATCATCATTAATATTATTAATATTATTATTAAAGTAGGATTTTTATTCCTAATAAATAATAAATATTAAATTTAATTTCTTAATAAATAGCCTCATTATTTATTTATTTGTATAATTTATATATGATATTAGTATTTGTGTTGGCTTTTGTAAGTGATTTTATGTTTTAGAATAGAATATGCAATGTTCTCAATAATACTTGTAAAGGAAACATCGGCTCTATATGTGTCATTTGCATTTGTTTCAATTAATATGGAAAATGATTGCATGTTTTACCAAAACTAATATTGGAATTTTTTTTTGTGTGTGGTGTAAAAAAAATATAATTTGCACAAAGAAATTCTGAGGTTCTTCTCTAAAGAAGTTGTTACCACCTCGTTTAGAGCATCATTATGGGTGTTTTATGTTATAACTAACGTGGCTCAAATGATAGATCTGCGACAGAGAAACTACAGGGTTTGGGAAACTCGTCACTACATTGTTCTATTCCCAAACGATGCATCGTACTATGATAGTTCAGTTAAGTTGTTTGGGAAATGCACCCCAGGTTAGCCATGCAGTAGAAGATACCACGGTGACATGGAGCAAACTAAACATGCACATGCACTCATGTGCATGTTTTACAGTTCATACATTCAGTCACTGTTATCCTTTTCTTTGATTTGTTGGTTCAATTCTCCAAGTGTGAAAAATAAGAGTTGTTTAGAGAAAATTGTTAATCTAGGAGGAAAAATAACGGAGAAAACAGATGAGCATGGCTCAGTTATACTATAGACAAGTTTTAAGTAAAGCTCAGAGTATTCTGTCAGATGACTCCCATTCTATGCACCATGAGTATTATCTTCTCCCTTCTGGTATTCGATATAGAACTCCTATTAGTAAAACAAATCGGTTTAAACTTTCATTCATCCCCTCAGCTGTAAAGTTTTTAAATTTAGGGTAGAATTGTATTGTACAATGTGCTTTTGTGTATTATGTGTGACATGCTTGTATGCTGCAACCAAATTGCCTTCGGGAAATGAATAAAGACTGACTAACTGACTGACTGACTGACTGACTGACTAAACTGAAGACTTGCACATGCAATCTCAGACATGCAATCGCAGACACATGCATTCAATACAGGTAGTGTGAGGGGTGCAGTCACTGTGAGGGGTGGGGTTAGGTGTGCACATTAAAAGCATTGCATGCTGTCTGCATCCAGACCTTTCTCACAATTTCTTGCCCTTAACTATGAGGATCTACATGTGTGGGCAAGTTCAGTCTTGATATAAAACTCTTGTCTGTTGCTTTTCATCAACTCTTACCCCCTAATTAGCTTGTTCATGTGGGTTTGATTAAGGCTAGAGGCAAATTTTGCAAAACTGTGAACTTGCCGACTCATGTTTTGTGGGAGTATTCAACCCAGTTCTGTCAGCTGGCCAGCCTAGATCCATCCTCGTCCTTCGATCTGGCAAGGCATGTGAGTTTAGTTGCACGATTAGAAGCTGGTTCTGGACCATAAATGTCACACTGACTCTGGCTAGCGGTGCAGCTATTTTTAGTTTCATGAGGTTCCTTTTACAGCATCAATGTTGTAATGTAACAGAAAGTTTATTAAAAATACTGGGGTAAAATTAATTTTCATATTTTAAAGACCTGGCGTGGAAGAATATTGTTTAATGCAGTACTTCTTGTTTGGTCTGATACCCACTTTATATCGTATCTCAGCCAGGCAGTGAAGATCGCTGTTTTTTTTTAAGAAATCAGATCTTAAACGCAGCGATTTTGTATGGGATGACAATTAACCGTAAGCCCTGGGGCTAGCTGGCTAAAATTAAAAGTCTGTGTGCATATACTGTTTTTTACTGGTGGGCTATAAAAAAGGCAGTAATAGAAAAATGTGTCAATTTGATCACCCTATCTGGAATATACACTTTTTTTTTTGCTTTTCGTCTATGAGGCTTTGCATAAATTATGGGAGTAATGCTACATTTCAGCAACTCAGAATTGGAATTGTTTTCTTCTTTCTAGTTAAACAAAATACTACTACCTAATAATAATTAACAAAGGTTTTTTTTAGATGGCATTGACTTTAGAGTACAATTATAATGCTATCTTATTTATATTTTCGCCAGCTGTTTTCAAAAGACATCCAGCATTTTCTGTTTTTGTTTTGTTTTTAGCATTATTGGCTCAATTACACAAAACATTCACATCAGTTGGTGGTTATACAACTGTGAAGCACAATTGACTGCACATTGAGTTCCAAAGTGATGTCATTTTGGTTGTGGAAAAACTGGGTACAGTAATGTCAAAGCAGTAACTAAATCAGCATACTATCATCTCAAAAAACATTGCAAGAATTAGATTCTTTGTTTTCAGTGAGGACTTGAGAGAAACTTGTTTATGCTTTTATCAGCAGCAGGGTGGATTACCGTCATGGACTCCTCACTGGCCTTCCCAAAAAGACCAGAAAATCAGAGCACTTCACACCTATCCTCAGGTCCTTACACTGGCTCCCAGTTACATTCAGAATAGATTTTAAGTATTATTATTATTAAATGGCCTAGGACATTACACTGAAAAAAAATCTATAATTTTACTGTTTATTTCTGGCAGCTGAGGTAAAAAGTGTAAAATAACGGCTGTTAAATTGCAGAAATTTACTGTAAAATAACAGACATTAAATTACAGAAATTGACTTACATTTAAATTTCTGGTAAATTTCTGTAATTCAACGGCCGTTATTTTACGGGTTTTTTTTCTGGCACCCCAGCTGCTGGAAATAAACCGTAAAATTACAAATTTTTTTACAGTGTACTACTCCCCAAGCTGCTGGAATCAGCATTCAGAAATGATCAGATGAGCTCCATTAGGCACATTCAAATCAAGGTTTAAAACACATCTGTTTAGCTTTGCCTTTATTGAATGAGCACTGTGCTACAAATGACAGATCACACTATTATGTTTTTATTTTCTTTTTCATTCTTTTAAAACCTATTTTAACAGATTTTAATATGTTTTTATTTATTCTATTTTTTGTTTTTATTTTTTTATACTTGTCTCTTTTATTCCTGTTTATGTAAAGCACCTTGAATATTCACTGTGTATGAAATGTGCTATATAAATAAACTTGCCTTACCCTACAGAGGTGTCATTATTCTCCTCACAGTTCATCCATTAAAATATTAAAAGGCAATTCCTTAGAATTTGACCATGAATAACTCTTCGAGTCTTTCTGCAGCAATAATTCAGGCATTTATTCTTGAATATAACAGTACTGTAAAGGGAAAACAAAGATAAAATAGTCTGGAGGAACAAAAAAAAAAACTTTGGCCACAATTAGGCTTGTACTGCTAATGTCACATTAAATAGCAAACATACTGTAATGATATTTTAACGATGTGTAAAAACAAAGCACATCTGTCACTTGGTTTACACTATCTACTGTAAATGGATTATTTTATTAATTGAAATGATTTGTTTCAGTTAGTTTAAATGGAAGTCATCCAAACTACAAGTGCAACCCATAATTTAAAATGCAGTAATCACATGCAGATATTGAAGAAGTTATATGGAAATAGTTTGATACCTTTTTAGGGCCTTGTGTCAATTTTTTCAAGCTTAAAAGCTCCATCACAGAAAATGTATGGAAAAGGACAACCCACACTGTAAACGTCAAAAGTATGTCTCGTATTTCAAGAAAGAAAAAAAGAATAATACAGATTCGGAACGACATAAGCATGGCCACATGATTGATTTTCAGGTCAGCTGTTTCTTTAAAGGACAGAGTAAGGACCTCTCGGAAAACGGTTTGAGTTTCTGGTCTAAATGAAAAACGGATGGCTACCGGAGATCTTGTATTAACTGATATAGGATATCTATTACAAGCAGAAGTATTTGTGAAAAGTGTGATGCAAAGCAGATGTGGAATGTCAGAAAGAAATCATTATTGTTTTCTGTAATTGATGCTGATTATATTCGTACCCTTTCATGATGACCTCCCACTTGCCTTCCTCTTTGGTGTTTATATAATGGAAAGATCCAGTGTGGTAATTCGGATCTGTCCCCCCCAGCACCAGCTCTCCACCAGGGATGTGTGTTGGGTCCCTCATAGATACACAAATGCAGACAAAAATAAATGTCTTAGTACGAGTCTGGCTTGCAACCAGGTATTATTTAATGATTTATTATTACATGTATACGAATTAAACACATATCATATTCAGCTGTTGAAATATGCTCTGCTTGAAATATTACTGTAGAATTACATAAAACAATTATATAGTTTGTAAATTATGTACTTTTTATGTAACTATCCTTTATGCTCTCCACAGCAGCACTTAATTGAACAAAAATTCAATCTAGTAAAATGTTATTATAGTAAAAATTGTTGTTTTTTACTTTAAGGCAGTATTTTGCTCAGTCTTTAGAATTTAAAAATGTCATATTACTTATTATCAGCAAATTTGAAAGCAATTACGGTAATCAATAGTACTATTAGACATAATTAGAATATTAAAGATTAAAAAAAAATTAAAGATATAAAGGGGTGACATGGTGCTGCAGTGGGTAGCGCTGTCGCCTCACAGCAAGAAGGTCGCTGGTTCCAGTCCATATACTCTCAGAAATAAAGATACGTGAGTTGTCACTGGGGTGGTACCTTTTCAAAACGTACAAATTTATACTTAAAAGGTCCATATTAATACCTCAAGGGTACATATTGGTACCTAAAAAGTACAAAAGTGTTCCTCTTAAATTTTGTAGGTACTAATAAATATTTTAAGGTACCAATATGGACCCTTCAAGTACAAATGTGTACCTTTTGAAAAGGCTTTCGTATACCTTTATTTCAGTGTACTGGGTTAGTTGGCATTTCTGTGGAGTTTGCATGTTCTCCCTGTGTACGCGTGGGTTTCCTCCAGGTGCTCCGGTTTTCCCCACAGTAAAAAGACATGCGCTATAGGTAAATCGGGTAAGCTAAAATCGTGTCTAAGTCGAAACGAAAATGAATGAATGAAGGAAAGATTGAAAAAAAAAACGGATTTTATTTATTTAATATATTTTAATGTAAATAATAAATATAATTAAGATGTAAATGTCTTATAATATGTAATGCTTGAACAACTTAATGCAAAAATATAATAATAATAATAATTCCTTACATTTATAAAGCGCTTTTTCTGGACACTCAAAGCACTATACACATTTTTGGGGGAATCTCCTCATTCACCACCAGTGTGCAGCATCCACCTGGATGACACAACGGCAGCCATATTGCACCAGACCGCACATCACACACCAGCTGATTGGTGAAGAGGAGACAGAGTGATGAGGCCAATTATGATATGGGGAGGGTTAGGAGGCTATGATGGACAGAAGCCAGTGGGCAAATTTGGCCAGGATGCCGGGGTTAAACCCCTGCTCTTTTTGGAAGGACATCCTGGGATTTTTTACGACCACAGAGAGTCGGGACCTCGATTGTAACGCCTCATTCAAAAGAGAGCACTCATTGAGCAGTATAGAGTTCCCATCAGTCCCCCCAGTCCCCCCTGCTGACCTCACTAACACTATTTCCAGCAGCATGTAATCCAAAATAATTTTTTTAAATTATTCAGTATACAAATTAATGCAAAATATGTAGTGTGTTAATGATAGCTATGTTAGTGTCAATTTCTTACAAAATAATAAAAAAGGCCAATAGTTGTCAAAATAATGTAAAGAAATTCTACTTTACACTAAAATGGTAACAGTATATTTTTCAAAATTTGCTCGTTTTACTATGTAAACTTTTACATTAAATTTACTATGCTGCATGGCCAAAGTGCTGTTGTTGTGTACATAAATGGCCCATATTTATAATAAGTTTTACATTTTTAGTTAAAGACGCAGTATGTAAGTTTGACACCCAGTGGTTGAACTAGGTATTGCACTCCTGGATCAAAACAAACGCAAGCGCGGGTTGCCAGATTGAGTACAGGAGTGAGTGATTTAAACTGTTCTAAATAAAAGCAACGACACGCAACAGAGGGAATATTTTCCATATTAAAAGGAGTTTTGGTCCTAACCAACACCTCAAATTGATACATTAGAAACGGCTTCTATTTCTCACACCTGAACAACAGAAACCTATGACAGTGATCACCTCAGGTAAACCTTGTGTGCTTTATTCAGTGCTAAATGCTAACAATGTGAGTTTGAATGCATTTTACATGACATGTATTGCCATATACTGAAAGCAGATAGTTCACCTCAGATCTTGAAAATACAATAAACCGTTTGAAATTGAACTTGAAATTGAACTAAACACATATGAGTGATTCAGCATCTACATTTAATGATGTTAAAGAGGGTTAACATGTATTAAATAGATTTTAAACCTTACCGTTTCGTGAGTGAGGGCATATTCTGTGCTTCTGAAAGGCTGTATTTAAATTTCTATCATGTTTGGTTTGGTGCAAACAGCTAAATAGCTCATCACTGCCTATCTTGTCTCAGCGTGTTGTTAGGACATGCGGTTACAATGTAATCTGCTCACGTCATAATATTTATGTCATTTGCTAATTAATAACCTCATGTGGAACTGATTCTGTCTCATTTTGACATCTAATACTGTCGCATTTCGCTCACGGACGCATGCTTTTAGGGTCTTTCTGAATGAATGCATAAATGAATGAAATACTCTGTTTTCTAACAAGGCAACCCAGGATGCTGAATTATAATTGTCTAAACTGACATTGTGCATGTTAAATTTACCTAAACAAAGACAGCGTTCCGGCACGGAAAAAAAAACATTTTCAAAGCAGAATATCTGACTTCATCATTGTTTTTCAGTTAAACATGTTCACTTGAGATGTTTCTTAAATATCTGCACACATATTATGGTATTTTTATGCTTTAGAAGAGTCAAAAACATACATACAGCACCTTTAAAGTCACTGTAAATAAAAAAAGTATTTAGATGTTAGTATCAGTGCATTAGTCTTAAGGATATTTGTAATCCAGCTACAGAATTTGCATTTTAAATATATAAATATCCAAAGCTTGCAGTTTGGTTTGGTACTCTTTTTAGTCTTCAGTAAATCATTCGATTCCATGGAAGAAGTTCATTTTATTACACGCTAGAACTATTTGGATTGGGCAGAACTTTTATAGATACTATAATTATCTTTTATAAAGACATCAACAGGTCAGTGATTGTTAATTTTGATACTTTTAAGAGGTTCGATATTTGTTGAGGAATTAAGGGCTGCCCAATCTCCCCATTTATTTTTTTTGCCAGAGCTATTTTGCCTAAGATCATAACTTAAAATGAATTTTAATATTTGATAGGGAGATTTAAATTGCACAACCTGTTCATTCAATTAAATTAATTCATCTTTATTTCTATAGCACTTTTACACTGTAGATTGTGTCAAAGCAGCTTGTCATAGAGATTCTAATACATTGAAACTATGTCAGTCCAGTTTTCAGAGTTGAAGTTTAGTTCAGTTCAGTTTAGTTTAGTTTTAAATTTCACGGCTGAAAGTCCAAACACTGAAGAGCAAATCCATTGATGCGCAGCTCCACTAGTCCCAAACCCAGCAAGCCAGTGGCAACAGTGGCAAGGAACAAAACTTCCCCAATTGACCAAAGTGAAGAAGAAACCTTAAGAGAAACCTGGCTCAGTTGGGCATGACCATTTCTCTTTTGGCCAAACTTCTTGTGCAGAGCTGTAGTAGGCGCCGGAGGCTAGAGAATGCTGGATGTCCACCGTAGAGGGGTCCATCGTTTTTTTTATGAGACTACATTATTCTCAGAGGACAATAGACCTAATGCTTTAGAATTGGTTGACCAATTTCCATCTGCCTCCAGTTTAAAACTTAACATCTCAAAATTTTGAGATTTTGTGATATGGATAATGCAATTACGAAATTTCAGTAAAAAGAAGTGTAAAATATTCAGGAATTCATATCACAAAAAATTCCATTAGCAGAAATCATTTCTATTTTTCTGAAAAATTAACTAAATATATCTTTAATGCATGGCATCAGAGAGATCTTTCACTATATATAGAACAGATCTTCTATCTAAGGTGAAAGACCTCTCTCGTTTTGTGTACCATACTGTTTCTTTATTTGTTTATTGTTTAAAGCTATAAAGGAAGTTAATATTTTTAGTTTTTATCTGGAAAAATAAACCTTATGATTTAAAAAAAAGAAGTGCTTTCTAACCCTA
Source organism: Danio tinwini (assembly GCA_903798205.1). NCBI lineage: Eukaryota > Metazoa > Chordata > Actinopteri > Cypriniformes > Danionidae > Danio > Danio tinwini. The sequence goes on from CAIGQZ010025690.1 coordinate 1,821,394, forward strand.
AAAGCAAAGCATGGATTTTTTTATTTTCTAAATAAATGTGAAAACCTTTCAAGAAAACTGGTTTAAAAGATGCCTTGCAAATCCAATATCAAAGTGTTTTTTTATTTCTAATCATATATTTAATAGTCTTGGTGGTCTATACCTTTTCTATTGAAAAATAATTTTCTGCCTGGCAAGTTACCTGTTTTTTTATCCAACCTCCATCAGCAATGTCTTCTTGCGTGGAAAATTTGTTTTGTTCAAGGCTTTTCCCCCTACAGCATACTTCTTTGAAACAATTCTGACCTATAAGAAATAACTTGCTTAATTCTTATTTTTCTCTAGGTGGTTTAATAATAATTTCAATTGTATTTTATCTGTGTTTAATGATGTTGGCAATATTCTAAGCTTTGAACAATTCATGAATCTTCATAACTTTCCAAAACCGTTTAAGGAACATAATACTTTGCTCAAAACAATTCTAACTGGCTTACAGTTTTTCTTTGGTGCATTTCTCACAACACTATTTACATTTGCACAACAGTTAATGCATTTCTCAAAACAATTAGTCATTTGTGCACATCATAGTAGCAGTTTCTCATTCCTTCCAGCAAACTGCAAATGCTTTTGGACATGCATCAATTGCTTTTAAACATCTCTCTGCTGTTTGTAACATTATCATTTGCTTATGTCATGTCAGTCAAAATGAACTAAACTTGTGGATGTTGAATAGTCGTTTCAAATAAAACTAATAGTCCTCAGGTCATTACTTCAGTCATTACATACAAAAATGTTGAACTAGTTGTCAAAATCTGTCAAGCTAATTTTATTTAAAAACTTTAAATCTTTTTTTTTCTGAAAATGTCTTCTAAATTAAACAATTTCATGAATGATTTACAGACCTGTGTATGTTGTAGGTTTAGTTTCAATATGTACTGCAATATTGTATACAGTTGTACACAGCTCTACCCAAAGGAGGTTTATGTTTGTTGTAAATAAGGGTGTATTTATTCTTTTGCACAATGCTGTGAATAAATTAGAATTGTAAAGAGCAAATGCAGTAAAAATGCGAAACATACATATTCAGTGTCTTGTACTCAGATACCTCATTAAATGCAGTGTTGTCTAACTTTACTGTAGTTTTCAAATGGCTGTGCAAATAGTATATAGTGCTGTCTTGAGCATTTTCAGGACATGTCACAAAAACCTGGCTTTTTTGCATTGGAATAAATGTACAGAGTAAACTGTCATAATGAAAACATGACAAAGCCATTTGACTATCTTGTTCATAAACAATGGTGGCAGGACTTTGCATTTTGATGACACTGACACTTTCATTGACATGAATACTTGCTTTTGAGGAATGAACTGTCCATTTTGAGCAAGTGACACGCTTTTGCAGGTTATCCACTAGGTTTTGCAGTTTGTACTAATTGTTTTGAGAAAGGCATTAACTGTTGTGCAAATGTAAATAGTGTTGTGAGAAATGGACCAAAGCGACTGAGAAAAACTGTAAAACAGTTACAAATGATCTTTGGTTTAATAAAGCTAACAGTGATTATCCTGCTCTACGTTTGGGTGGTATTGACATTTTTGATCATAAATGTTATACCATTAACGTAATATCAGTCACATTTGCAAATATTCCAACTGAAAAGAAGAATTAGCCTCAGAGGTCAGTTCTACTGGGGTTTGTTTATACGTAAGTTTTTTTGTCAATTATATTTTCTATATCTAATAATGTTAAGGTGATTCACTACAAAAATTTGCACAAAATCTATCTGGTTAATTTATCCATTTCTAAGTATGCTGATGCTGATTTGCTCATTTTCCATTAGTTCCTCGTTAGATTTTTGAATGCGGGATGACAAACAGATTTTGGGTTAAGCTCTTTAAGTTTACAAATGTGACATTTTGTAGTGTTTTATTGTACTCATGTTAGATGTTATTTTCTATTATGAGAATTCATTGTATTTTTTTATATTTAGTGCAAAATGTTTTATTCAAAAGCAAAAATGGCTTAAATATCCTTTTTATTTTCCTATTTTTCTTGCTGCATTTGAGTTTCATATTTTCTCTCTTAGACAAGAACAGGAAAAGCACTACCTTTTTGACATAGATTATGACAACCTTTTTAAGGACACGTCATAATCCCTTTTTGAGCTTTTCTTTCCTTCTGCCTATTGATTATGTAGCTTGATTCATGTAAACCCATTTTTGCAAACTCACTTTTTTATGTATTATTTTTTCAGTTTCTATCTATTTTATTATTACACTTGTAAGAGATATAACTATATTTTATCTCTCTGTTCTTGTTTATGTTTTGGCAATTAAAAAAAGAAAAAATACATTTTCTGACCAATCAAATACTTTCTAGTATCTCACATGCCTTGCCCCCTTTAAGACATTGAGCTCAATCTCTCTCACTGGCAGAGCGGTACCTGTAGATTCTCCACAATGGATGTCCAGGGTTCTTTAGCATCCAGCGCCTATGCAGCCTCAAGGTTTTTTCCCTTCACTTTCGTCAAGTGGTGAAGTTTGTTCCTCGCCACTGTCGCGACTGGCTCTCACAGTTTAAGACTTGCGGAGCTGTGCATTGATGGATTTGCTATTTAGTGTTTGGACTTTCAGCAGTGAAAATTAAACTACACTGAAATAACCTAAACTGAATTTCAACTCTGAAAACTGGACTGACACAGTTTCAATTTACTAGAATTTCTATGTTAAGCTGCTTTGACAATTTACAGAAATAAAGATAATTTGAATTGAATTGAATTAAGCTGTGATAAAACCGACACACTATTGGCTGTTATTAAAAAAAGAGAAGGAACTACTCTATGTCCCAACCTACTTCGTGTTTAAATTGAAATTATGTCACAAATCAAACAAAAAGCACCTCAAGTGACTTTAACTATACCCTCTATCATGAAATTTGTCTGTCTCACTTACTTTGCTGACATGTACAATAAATAAAGGCTGATGCTCACCTGCTGTAGTACACCGAGAAAACATTCTCCTTCAGAACATGCTGAGACATGATGCGATCAAACACAGGAGTAATTCCATCAATGGCCACATCTGGATAGCCCATTCCTAGCACTCCATCAAATTTGGCAAATATGAAGGGGATTGCAGGAAGAGCTGTGGCTTCTGCAAAAACCTGCACTACTGGGATACCGCCCACCTAAAGAAGAGAGAGGTCAAGTCATTTAATTTTTTTTTGTTATTATGGTTCTTGTTTTTGTCCCACACTATAAGCATCCCATCTTTATTGTTGGCAGGTCAAATATGGTGCATAAGAATCTGGACTTGGTTGTCCATAAATCTTGTAACTGTGTCCGACTTGGCAAGATGACTACCAATATATTTTGCTTGATCCGATGAATCGTAAAAATACCATTCTAGTGCACGCATTCCATTAAAATTCATTTGATGAATCAAGATTTATATCAAGATTTTTGTTACTCACTACAACCACGTCCTCACTCAGAAAGCCTCGGACATTTCCAGAAGCGTACTGGATGGAGAATCCTGTGCCGTTGAAAATATGTGTGAGGGATTTGGAAGCATCGTATCTGTTGTGTGTGACTAAAAAAAGCATGGAGAAAGGAAGATGCAAATGTTGTTGTTTTTTTTTTATGACATGTAAACTCTAAAGATATCTGTAAATTGACATATTTGAATTGAAATTTTTCATATTTTGTGATTCATGCTTTTATTCACTCATTTAGACTTTTAAATTGCATCATAGGATCCCAATCTTTCCTCCATTTTTTTCACCTGAAATAGTGACTTTTAGTAACATATTTAATAGTTTAAAGTGATACATTGTCTGGGTTGGTGTTGTATATTATGCTGAAAAAACTGGTAATAAGCTACCAGTACATTTCCTGTTATTTTACAAACTCAGTTCTCTATGAAACTCAGTGCTCTCAGGATGGCGCCGCGGATGGCTGCCTCGGTGTGGAGCTCTCCAGTGTTTGCACTATTTCTGTTAGTCTGTCCTGTTTTATGTTTATCAAACACGATTTATTGCCTTTTCTTTTCTTGTATTTAATTTTGTGTTGTCACTTGTCACTTTATGTACACTGGAAGCTTCTGTTGCCAAAACAAATTCCTTGTGTGTGTGAAGCATACTTGGCAATAAAACAGATTCTGATATATATTATTTCTTAAGCAATATCTTGTCTCAAGCTACTAAAATGTAAAAATAAAAGTCACTTTGTTAAACTGTAGAGTTGACTTTTCAACATCAAAAGCAGTGATCAACATCCTATAATGCAATTCACAACACACAAAAAATCTTTGTTGCCTTAAATTTTTAAGCTGAGTCAAATTAACCTTATGAGTCCAACGAACTTATATTATTTTTTAACTGATTTAAAAACATCATTAACTTAGATTAATAAATTACACTGACCTAAAAACATGCGGTGAGGACTAATTAATCACATAATTGTTTACAGTGCAGTGAATAAACAGAAAACACAAAATTTTAGAGTGGAAATAATATGTGACCCTTGAACACAATTCATCATATGTATACTTTTTTACATCATCTGATGTAATTATTATACATTATATATGGCCTGCAGCATTATGGCAAAGTGGGTAGCACAATCGCCTCACAGCAAGAAGGTTTCTGGTTCGAGCCCCGGCTGGGTCAGTTAGCATTTCTGTGTAGAGTTTGCATGTTCTCTCCATGTTCGCGTGGGTTTCGTCCGGGTGCTCCGGTTTTCCCCCACAAGTCCAAAGACATGCGGTACAGGTGAATTGGATAAGCTAAATTGGCCATAGTGTATGTGTGTGAATCAGTGTGTATAAATGTTTTTCAGTGATGGGTTGCAGCTGGAAGAGCATCCACTGCGTAAACATATGCTGGATAGGTTGGTGGTTCATTCCGCTGTGGCGACCCCAGATTGGTAAAAGGACTAAGCTGAAAAGAAAATGAATGAATAAATAAATAAAAGAAAAATCTATAATTTTGACCCTTTTTTTAGCTATAGACAAATATATTTGTGTAACTGGTTTTGTGGTCCAAGCTCACATTTTACAATAACTACACTGTAAAAAATATTGCTTAATTAATTTAGTATTTTATGATTCACAAGTGTTTCATTTACGGTTGTGAATTGCATTATAAAATGCTGATTTATCTCCCAGTGATGGGTTGCAGCCGGAAGGGCACCCACTGCGTAAAACATGCTGGATAAGTTGGTGGTTCAGTCCACTGTGGCAACCCCAGATTAATAAAGGGACTAAGCCGAAAAGAAAATGAATGAAAAATTATGTTGATTTCTGCTCTGTTGACTTTTGATGTTGAAAATTCGACTACAGTTTTAAAAAAAAGTGACTTTTATTGACATTTTAGTACTTAAAAATAATGTAATGTGTAAGAAGTAATATATAGAGTTATAAGTAATAAGTAAGCCTGTAAAATAACAGAAAATGCACTGGCAGTTTATTACATGGTTTTTGTAACATAATATACAACACCAACCCAGACAATATATCACTATAAACTATTTAAAATATTCATAAAAGTCACTTTTTTTACTTTTCAAGGTTAAAAATTGTTGGACGTAAGATTAGGGTCCTATAATGCAAATCAAAATCATAAATAAACAGAGAAAAATACATATAAAAAACACCTCAAATATGAAAAACTTGTAATTTATGGATTTTTTTACAGTAAGACTTACAGCAGGCTGTGTATAAAGGAGAACAACTGTGTGAGGGAACCCAGAGATTGGCTGAACCCGTGTCAAACACAACGTTGAACATCTGAGCTGGTGAACCAATGCTGATTTCACCAAAATATTGAGTCTAAAAAATAAGAATGTAGTTGATTACATGTACCGCATACAGGTGCTGAAAATGTATTTCCATCTAATTACATCTAAGTAGTTGATCAGAGGTGTCGGAGCTGTGCCATTAGTGGGAGATGGTTCTTGATATTTTGGCATAATCTCAGAAAACACTTGAGCTGGAGTGACACCCATTTCCTTCAGAGTTTCTCGTATGGAAGGCATTTTCTTCAGTTTTACCCTAGAGAGAAAGTTGTGTTACTTTTATTATTGGTTTGGATATTTATGTATTATTATAAAACATCAAGAATAGTAGTGAAAGTAGTGAAATAGGAAATCCAACATGAAATGACTAACGATTTCAAGCATTCTTCCAAATATTATCAACAGAAAAAAGACAGACAAACATTTTTGAAACAAGTGGAGGGTGAGAAAATGATGACAGAATTTTCTTTTTTTGGCTGAACTATACATTTAAATAGCTTTTTGCAATGTATTTTGACATTTGAAAATTAAATTTCCATATACTGTCTCTTATATATGTAAAACAGATAAGCATGCTTTATTTACAAGAGGTATTTAGCATATATTTGATCATTTTAGTGTGCACAAAAATTACGATTCACACACACACACACACACACATATATATATATATGTATATATATATTGAATAATATATGTGTATTATATATTTTTGTTATCTATACAGTATATAATACACACTGTATATATAATCCATAAAACAAAACTATCAAAAGGTAAATTATTTCAATTGATGTTTCATTTGTATCATATACATATGTTTTATATCTAGATAAATAAACATTAATGAGTACATCCTCATTTTAAAATGAATATTTTGAGCCATTTCTCAGTGTATATAGCCAATATATTTTGGTGCATTTACACTGTTAACAGTTTCCTGTAGAATTTACAGTAACTTACTGGCAATTGTAAATCGCTTACAGAAAAAATACTGTATTTACAATTACAGCACCATTTATATTGCTGTATATGTATTTACATAAACATAAAATATTGACAAAAAATATAGAGTAATTTTCACAATGCAACTCTAAAATACAGTACTGCATAACTGTCCTAAAGTAAAATACAGTTCATTTTACAGTTAAATATTGTATAATTTACAAAAATCAGTAACAGCATAAACAAAACAGTTTATTAAACAGTTACTGTATATTCATTAAAATAAGTGTTTGGTCACCTAACATTTTTAGGAATAGAAATAATATACGTTTAAATTCCAAAGAGTTTTTGCAAAAATAAACTACACAATTTCTAATGATTTTTTTATTTTGTATGTCTATCTCCATTTTTTCTGTTTATTAACATTTTATTTAATATTTCCCCCAACATATTAATTTGGATTTACTCATTTTTGGTTTGTGATCTTACTTTTTTGTTAGATGGTTCCAGTTTGGGTTTTGGTACTGACTAATGTAGCACAAATATATTATTTTAAAGCATCCTATAAAAAATATTAATTTAAACATGTTCAAAACTCTGTTATACTAAGCACTGTATGCCTACCTGTATGTGTTTATATACATAATCAATTTACAGCACACACACATATATAACGTATATACAAAACTTTATTTTGGATGTGATTATTTGTAGTTAATCTTTTCATGTCTGAAATAAAAAAAAAAGAAACTCTAGCGCCTTTTTACTTTGCCTTATAGAGTCCACAGACCCCAATTTGAAAACCACAGAGTTAACCAATATGGAAAGATATTTAACAATGAGTAAAACAAATGTACAATGGTACATGATGTTTAAATCAGCTGTTCATACTCCAGTCTTGGAGACCTCTCACTGCACATGTCTCTCTTATTTTACACAAGGCCAGTTTATAGAGTGTCTGCTTACAAGCTGATGATCTGAATCAGGTGTGTTAAATAAGCAAGACATGCAAAATGTGCAGAGCGGAAGAGGCCCAGAAATGGAGATAGAAACCACTGCTTTAAACCACATTACTGTTTTATGATTATTATTGCTATTATTATAGACATACAGTACCATGATTTTACATTCTTTGATTCATGAATAATTACTTTTGTACCATGATAAAATACCAAATATGAGAAAATAAACTGCACAAATATAACCAAGCAGGATGCTGTTTCCCATTTAGGAGGAATATGTTCACTTACCTCCATAAGGCCTTTGTGCTGGTCGCTGAGAGAGACAAAATTAGAAGAGTCAAGCAGTGGATTTTCATTCTCACTGATGGATCTATTCACTGTCCAGTACCCAGTAACTCTGTGCCACACGTTTTTTGCCCTGACACGTCTTATACCCACTGGTGCGCAAACTTCTCTGTTACTGTGCTTTATTTAAGAGACTTTCCTCCTTTCTGTGTTTTTATACTATTTCTCTTATATATGCTCAGTTTGACCTTGACACAAACCTTTAGCTTTCTCTGTCCTCTAGCCCACCCCACCTCCCCTTTCCTTCTGATAAATGCTCCGTCAACAGAGTGACCTCTTGTTCCAGGGGAAGACATCACACACTGTGATTTAAGACCACTTCAATTAATAAATTTATTCTTGTGTGGCCCAAAGAATGTTTAGGGACAAAAATTATGTGGAAAAAGATTAAATTCATTTAATTGTAGTTGTTAATCTTGTTGTAGTTGTTTATATTTAACTATATAAAACGTAGTACAGGTACATGTCTTTAAATTCTAAATTTTTTACAGATTAAACGCTTCTTAAAGGTGCCATATATCCATTGTTGATATCAAGATAGAAGGTATGAGGCTTAAGGAGGTATTTTTTACTTTAGGAATTGGCCCTATATGATATGTGATATGGTTGGTTTTGACCATATTTGGAAGGGTCATAAATGTTAATGAGCTCTACTCTTGTTAATGCCTGACCTTTACACACACACACACACACACACACACACACACACACACACACACACA
>CAIGQZ010025690.1:1830148-1851254 GCA_903798205.1 Danio tinwini
ACACACACACACACACACACACACACACACACACACACACACACACAGATGGAAGTACTCTGAAATACACATGGCCAGAATAATCATATTTTAGTTGTAAACATTTCTTTTAGAAATTGAGTACACTGAAAAAAATATATCTGCAAAATTGTTGCAAGCAATATATGTGTTGAATTTAAATAAACAAATTAAATTTAGTAATGTTCAACTTATTTTTTTTATTTCAGCCCTAATAAATTGTTTACAACCACTTAACTTTAAAAAATGTAGTAAATCCAAGGTATCATCTTTGAATATTTTTTTTCTGTGTATATTTGAGTATCGATAAATTAATCGTTTCAAGTGAAGTGGTAGAGAGGTTTATTTTAGCTAGAAGGAGTGAGTGGGCTATTTTTATGCCACCAGAGTAACCTAGATTGCTCCTGGGTTGTGTTGTGAACGAAATATAAGCCAAATTATAATTATATGTAACAAAAGGGACAGACAGAGATGTTGACAACAGAGACACATTTTGTGGGTTTTAACGTATATGAAAATGAAGAGGCAAAAATGTATATCAACCTTCAAAACAGGTGTTTTTGTAGAGTTTATTGGCATCATTTCACTTCAGAAAAATGACTGTAGGAGCTGAGTGTATGAGATGATGCCTGAATATGTATGTTATATTCAGTAGTTTATTACAAACAAGCATGTGTCTGTTCCTTATTTTAAACATACAGTACTGTATGTGGCAAATTTCAGAATATACACATTTAAACAGACCTCATGCCTCTTCAGGGTGGCATTGAAATTATAATCTGTATATCTCACATTGTGTTCTGATGCGTTGTGATCATTCTTAGGTCATGCATAGCAGTCTGCTTCACAATACTGCTCCTTCAGGGGCCGATGACTGAATATGCTTTTCAGTTTTGAAAACACGAGACGCACCACACTGACATTTTGTCAACTTTAGAAAAGAGCAGTGCACTGTACTTTTTATGTCGCTAGGTAGCCACTGGATCAACGTTCTTGATGTATAATGTCAGGCACTTTTACCCACTGTAGATTCCCAGAGGTCTAAATAAAAATTGCAAGGTGCAAGATGCAGTTATAACACAAGGTGTCCAGGACGCATTACACAAAATGTTTGCTGCCAATAGAAAAAGGTGCCTTTCACCACCAAAAATGCATTCAGTGTGATCGCGGCCTAAGGAGAAGAAGTCAGCTCTAAGGTCACTCACATCTTTTTTTTATTCTCCAGTCAAATGAAAGCGAGGCGGGGTTTCAGTTGAGGTGACAGCAATGTTTGTGTTGTTAAGATGACTACAGAGACTAGTGGTCACTGTTTCAAGTTATTCAAAGCTGTATGCCTTCACAAAACATGAATATCACAATATTAATACATATTACAATTATAACAATATCAACAGGAGTGCTCATGCACAATAGGCTGCTGATTCAGTCATTGCCTAGCGACATAAAAAAAACAATGCACTTTTTTCTTGTCAACTAAAAAAGGTTGTTCGTGTGCCTTGTGTTCTCAGAATGGAAAAATGCATTTGGTGTGATTGGCCCTTAAATCTTTCTTAAAGCCTGTCAGTTTTTCAAATAAGAAGCCTACATACATACATGTAGATAAACTTAAAAATTAAGGGGCACAATATTCATTCATTCATTTATTTTCCTTTTGGCTTAGTTCCTTAATTAATCTGGGGTCTCCACAGCGGAATGAACCGCCAACTTATCCAGCATAAGTTTTATGCAGGGTATGCCCTTGCAGCTGCAATCTATCACAGGGAAAAAATCCATACACACTCATTCACATACATACATGGACAACTTAGCTTACCCAATTCACCTACAGTATACCACATTTTTGGACTTGTGGGGGAAACAGGAGCAGCCGGAGGAGACCCACACCAACACGGCGAGAACATGCAAACTTCACACAGAAACCCCAACTGACCCAGTCGAGGCTTGAAACAGCGACCTTCTTGCTGCAAGGCGATCATGCTATTCATTGATCAAATATTCATCAAATATTCATTGCTTTAATTGCAACAGGAAATGTTGTGGCCAGTCAAACACTACATATTTTCATTTGCCGATTCTCATTTTATGGCACCTCTAAATTATCTTAGATAAAATCATATCAGCTCAAATATACTCCAACTGGTTTCTTAAACTGAGTTAAGGCTGTCCAAATGTAAATGTAGATTAAAGACATGTCTTTATAGCCAAGCTTTCACATATTGCATCGCATCACTCTTTACAGGCATGTCAAATAAAATAATTGTTTATCTTTGCTTGAACTGTAATGAATAGGCTAATTTTGGAATGTTAAAAAATCAAAATTTTTTCTATATTTGCTTTTAGTCTCTGCATCTACTCATTGTCACGTTTGTGGATCTTTCTGTTTTTCTTGCGTGTGTGTTTGGGGGGGGGGGGGGTATGGTGTGTCTTGTTTGGGTTCTTCACCGCGTGGTGTGTGTGTGTATGTGTGTTTACATTCATCAGCTGGGTGGTCACGTGTTTTGTTGCTACTCTCACAAAACTGATAACTGTTTGTTATCAGTCACAGCTGATGCGCGTTCCGCACGCTATATATGTTCAGTGTTTTGTAGTTAGCATTATCAGTTCGTTGTTGTTCACTCCTGTGTCTGCTTCTGTTAGACTCTCTCGCTCGCTTTGGTGGAGGCTCTCCGACATAACCTGTTTCTTTTGGACCTTACGCAAGTCTCCGTCTCTTTGATGTTGTTACTACTGCCTGCTCTGAAGACTACATTATCTGTGAGAGACTTCACCTCAAATCTGTTTCTCTAATGAACTTTACCGTGGGTAAACTCAACGATTTCCTTGAGAGCGGCTCCTTAATGCGATCTTCCCCTTCCTTCGATATCTAGTGAGATATCCATGAGAGACTGCTATACAACTTTGGTTCACGGATGAACCTTCATTGCTGTTTGGCGTGTCTATTCTGGTGTGAGCATCCTTGCCCTACACTATATCTTGTGAGATCTAAACCAGTTGTGACTCTTTAAATAAATCATCTTGTTTTCACTTGCATTTGGGTCTCCTGTGTATATCATTGTGACACTCATCCTGTGATAGCTGAGATTATGTCAGCTCCAGTTAGGATCCAGCTTCAAAGATTTCAGATGACCTAAAAACCTGATATGAAGCAGCACCCGCAAAGACCTCACATGCAAAAACTAAATTGACTTATAAACCTTTTTTAAAAAATCTTTATCGTGGTTTAACCTTGTTTATCTTATTGAAATACCTGCATGATTGTATTACTCTAGAACTAGACAGGTATTACTTAAATAAATACTTAATATAACATCTGACACATTATTCTTAATTGCTAACTATAGCAACATGATTTATTTATGTAAAGCTGCTTTGAAATGATATACATATATCTGGAATGTGCTGTAATGCGAGATTAGCAACACTCCCATTCAAATCAGTAGCAATTGCTTGACACTGCCATGTTAGTGTGGACCAAAAAAGCTAACAAATTCCAACAATCTAACCTTTACTTGTTTAATTTTCACTCTTAAATATGAAAATGGTTCTAATTTGAAAGAGTTTCTCATCTGGAGGCAAATTGGCTGATGGGTGTATTTTGTAACATATTTAAAAATTTCATGTAAATGTGACATGTAAGTTTATTTGTTTGATTGTTTGTTTTTTAGATTATTTGATTTTTAAAAGTACAGAAGAACACCATTTGTTTGAAAGGTACATTTTTTTTGTAACAGTCTTAACTAGCAATAAAATCTTATATGTGTGGTCTCGCATTTACATCACCGACCACATCCCTGACACAGTACTGACGTTATTGGTTTGCTTTTAAGGGCAGAGACTGACATGTAACTCTGGCGGATCCTTGACCTTTAAGCTTAGGGGCAACGTGGAATCCAAAAACTGGGTTTCCCACAGTAATGGCCAATGCCCAGTCTCCTTCCGCAAAACCCCCTCATGGGAAGCTCCATAGGTTAGTGCTATCACTGAAATCTATTTAAATTAATCTTAAATATGCTGAATTTTTAAAGGGTATTAGTGATGTAAACCAGTTTGTACAATAGTTAGCCACTTCTAAAGAAGAAACATAATTCCGCCTTGAGATAACCTACAAATGCACTTTGTGTTATGATGTTCATACTTTACCATTTGATGACATTCAATATACTGTAGTTGGAGAGGAACACCAACCATGACAACTGGCATCTTATTTGGGATCACAGTTGGCCCATCACATGCCTGTGAAACTGCCTACTGTGACTAAAACATAAGTAATGTTAAATACAACCCACTGGTTATGTTATCTGATATTATATTTCAGAATTCATGCTAAAATATGCAGTGCACCTGCCATAATTAACAATTGACACCAGAGTTGGATTAGGAACCCAAAAGTCCCTGTGTGTCTTATGTATGGTCCTTAATTACATTAACTTCTTTTATTTTCAGTTGAAATCTAGTCTAATCTAAAATTTTAAAAACTTTGTATACCCCATGAAGTAAAAATGACGACTTTGGCTAAAAGTGCACATAGGCCATCGGGCCCCCATAATCTGGCCCTGATTATCACTAACAAAATGACATTATGGGACATTCTACCAGGATCGTACATTTTCACTTATTAAAAATGTGACAGGGCCTGATCTTTAAGCTTGTTTTCCTCAGAAAAAGCATACAAAAACAAGCATAAAATCATACAGTTTAATGATGGAACTCATCCTTAATCACTGTCAGCTTCTCCTTCATCAAATTATGTCACTTCTTTTGAATCAAAGCCTTAAATCTGTAAAGCACCCATTTTATGTTAAATTTAATGCAAATGTGACAGGACTGACAGAAACATAGGGACAATTGTAAATTTATTTGTATTATATACAGTGCATCCGTAAAGTATTCATAGCACTTACACATTTTTTATGCTACAGCCTTATTCCAAAATGGATTCAATTCATTTATTTCCTCAAAATTCTACACACAATACCCCATAATGACAATGTAAAAAAAAAAACTTTTTGAAATTGTTGCAAATTTTTAAAAAATTTAAAACCTGAAAAATCACATGTACATAAGTATTGAGCTCGGCTACATTCTGTTTCCTTTGATTATTCTTGAGATGTTTCAGCAGCTTAATTGGAGTTTACCTGTGGTAAATTCAGTTGGTTGGACATGATTTGAAAAGGCATACACCTGTCTATATAAGGTCACAGGGATGACAGTGCATGTCAAAGCACAAACCAAGCATGAAGACAAAGGAATTGCCTGTAGACGTCTGAGACAGGATGTCTTGAGGCACAAGGCTGGGGAAAAATTTCTGCTGCTCTGAAAGTTCCAATGAGCACAGTGGCCTCCATCATCCATAAGTGGAAGATGTTTGGAACCATTAAGACTCTTCCTAGAGCTGGCCAGCCATCTAAGATGAGTGATCGGGGGAGAAGGGCCTTAGTCAGGGAGGTGATCAATAACCCAATGGTCACTCTGTCTGAGCTCCAGCGTTCTTCTGTGGAGAGGAGAACCTTACAGAAGGACAACCATCTGTGCAGCAATCCACCAATCAGGCCTGTATGGTAGAGTGGTCAGACGGAAGCCACTCCCTGCCTGGAATTTGCCAAAAGGTATATCTGAAGGACTCTCAGACCATAAGAAACTATATTCTCTGGTTTGATGAGACTAAAATTAAACTCTTTGGAGTGAATGCCAGACATTATGTTTGGAGAAAACCAGGCACTTCTCATCACCAGGCTAATACCATCCCTACAGTGAAGCATGGTGGTGGCTGCATCATGCTGTGGGGATGTTTTCCAGCAGCAGGAACTGATAGACTTGTCAGGATAGAGGGAAAGATGATTGCAACAATGTACAGAGACATCCTGAATGAAAACCTGCTTCAGAGTGCTCTTGACCACAGACTGGGGTGACAGTTTAATTCCAGTAGGACAATGACCCAAAGCACACGCCAAAATATCAATGGAGTGGCTTCACAACAACTTTAGTGGCCCAGCCAGAGTCCAGTTATAAGTCCTATTGAACATCTCTGAGGAGATCTAAAAATGGCTGTACACTGTCGCTTCCCATTTAACCTGATTGATCTTGAGAGGTACTGCAAAGAGGAATGGGCAAATATTCCCAAAGACAGGTGTGCTAAGCTTGTGGCATCATATTCAAAAAGACTTGGGCTGTAATTGCTGCCAAAGGTGCATCAACAAAGTATTGGGCAAGGGCTGTGAATACTTATGAACATGTGATTTTCAGGTTTCTTTTTTTTTTATAAATTTGCAACAATTTCAAAAAAATCTTTTTTCACATTGTCATTATAGGGTATTGTGTGTAGAATTTTAAGGAAATAAATTAATTTAATAAATTTTGAAATAAGGCTGTAACATTAAAAACTGGAAAAAGTGATCCGCTTTCCTGATGCACTCTATTTGTAGTATTTAGTTGTACAATTTATTTATAATTTCATGTTTTTAATAAATTGGCGTGAATAATAACAACTTAAACTTGCTATTTCTGAAGTATTTTATTTTTAAAATAAAGGTTTTTAGCATAACAAAACAATTAAAGCTGTAGGTTCAATTGGGCTGAGGACAAGGACAATGACAGAGTTTGTACATTTTTAAAGTGTTTTTAATAAAGAAAACAAATATGAGAACCAAATGAATGGCATATTCCTTTACATGACAACTCCCAGAAATCAACCATAAGTCCATTTTAGAAATTTTTGGGATGAAATACATTTTCACTGTATTTATGTTTTTATTTCAGGAACAAATAATGTACACTTCTGATAGAATGTCCCTTATGTCTATAAAGTAATAGTGAACTAGTCAGCTGTTGTATGCCACTTCTTATGTACACTTGCCACTTTATTGCAAATATGAAGATTTGACACTTGCTGATGTTATTTAAATGAACAGCTGCTCAAGTTGCGCAGTGGATATCTGGTTGCACTTACCCCTTTCAACCACTAGATGTCATGTTAGAAAACTGGTATTGGCACATACTGCAACGCTATTAATTTTTTTTTTAATACAAGATGACAAAAAGTAACAAATAACAAATACAATAACAAAAAGTTAGGTAAGAGAAGAAGAATTTGTTTTACAAAGACTCAATCATTGAGAAAAAAATATCATAAGCTTTAAGAAACGTATTATTCTTTTTATTATTAAGATATTCAATATTGAATGAAACTTCAGCAAGAAAAGTATTAAGTCTAGGTATAGCCTTTAGAAACTTATTTTTGTGCATAAATTTTTTTTACAGTGTAACACAAAACAATTAAGGAAGATAAACTATAGAAGTAGCTATAGAATAACTATAGAATACGTGAAATAAAGTTTCTTCATGTATATTGCAGCAAGTACACAAATTAGACATATAAAAATAAATAGCAATTTGAGAATTTGTAGGATATACACTTTACAAAATTTTAAAACCTATCTCTCTTATTTGTTGGATATATGCTGAACTTTTCCGCTAATAACCAATGTAGAATAAATGATTTTGGGTCGATGCATGAGGCGACAGACATGGACACCTTTTTTTTGAAGGGGAACTAAAATGATAAATGGCCATGGCATTTGACTACACAGTGTTTTTCATTAAACTATTAAATCTATGTAGTCGTTCGTGCGGCCCAGTATTTATTTATTTATTTATGCTGAAGTTATTAAGAGTTTACATACATTATTTGGCACTGTGATGGCTGCATCTTGTTACACGTAAAGTAAAACAAAACACCCTATAGGGGGATCATTGAAGCACATACAAACACTCGTTAAAATCATAGGTTAAAACATAGGCGTTTGGGTTTTACGTGACAACTTATCTTAATCTTATTTATTCCGCACCACAACCACATCCGCTTCTCAGTGCTCTATAGCGTCTTCACCAAACGGTCGCGCGCGCTGCACGAGCGTGCGCTTTCACAACCCTGGGGCGGAAGTGACGATTGGCTGTTCAGCTGATCTTCGAGTTGTGCTCGTGCATTCATTCAAACGGCTGACTTCTGGAGCGCGCGCAAGGAAAGGGTTGATCTCCTTCGAGCTCAAATTCATGTTTCATCCGATTACTGTATGATTCTGTAATCCAAATCGCAAGGTAAGAGACTATTAAATGCGGTATTTGTATCTTTAGCCAGTGTCATGTGGTAATTTCCTCTTAGCTAAACCGAACTAACGTTGTAGCAAATGAAGAAATAAGGCGGATGCGTTGCGCTTAAGCAGATACTTTAACAAATGCTCCGTTGTTCATTTTGTAGGCTACAGTTACCACTTTTATGACAGATGGTAACGTGCAATGTGTTTCGTTGAGGCTAACAACACTGTAATATTTATGTTAGCATAGTGGCTACACCAAACAAATGAAACAACTAGCAAATAGGGGTTTAAAGTCTCCTTAAAAAGCCCAAATCCTTAGATAACAGTGTAATGTTAATAATGATGACTCTTTTGTAATGCGACCAGCCTAGTGCCTCTGTTGCGATAAAGAGTAAACACAGAACACTTCCTGAAATATGAAATGCCAGTCAGCCACAAATTACAGTGCTTTTGTTTTAAACACAGCTCGAGTCTATATTTTAAAATGTCACTGCTTTGTTTCAATATGTGAGGCAGGAATGAAGGCGAAAGCTACAGTTTGTAGCTGTTATTGTAAAACTTGTTTATACAGACATATTTATGTTATGTTATGTTTTTATTAATATTAATCTTGCCATAAAATAGCCATAAGTTGCGAATGTAGCAATAAATAAACAACCAAAACCATGGCACAGTTCAACTAAAATATGTCTATTCCACCTCCATTAAAGTGGCTGGTGAGGTCATTTGGCTTGTGTGTTGTGCAGTGTACAATAGGCATTCGGGTTTAGAGCTGTTGTCTCAGTAATCCATGTAAAACCATTGTGTCATTAGACTGACAAATTGCCTGCTAGAGTGAAAGTGTAAAAGTCCTCTAAGCTCCTGGAGTAAATCTCAGTCGGCTCTGTCTTCCAGGTCTGACTGGAAACCTTCTCATTGAATGTCAGATTAGCAGCTCTAATAATCTCATAATAATGTTACGTCTGAGGCCTTTGATCTGTGCCTTAGGGTTGGCTTATTGAAAACAATGCATATGAAATTCATAGTTCTCCAGAAATATTTAGCTGTCAACCTGTTGTTACATTCCAAACCCATATTATTGACATATTTTGTAGCGCAGAAAATATGTTTAGTATAATGTTAAAGCTGTTTTAGTTTTTTTTTTGTTGTTTTTAATACAATGATGTTGATATTTAGTAACATGACAACTAACATATTGTTTTAAATGTTTTTAATCCAATGAATGTTAATATTCAATAAAATGACAACTAATATATCATTTTAAATGGTTTTTAGTCCAGTAAATGTGGATATTCACTGAAAGGTAAAGTAATATATTGTTTTAAATGTGTAGTTGAATACAGTTTAACACCGCAAATTAGGGCTGCACAATATATCATTTCAGCATCACTATCGCAATGTGTGCATCTGCAATAGTCACATCACATAGCCATGGGATTATAATTGAGCAAGAGTCACAGTTCAGAACATGAGATTTGTGGAATTATTGCAGCGTTTAACCATAATAGAGTGAAATTGTATCATTTGCATGTTTTTAAGGCCTGAGAGAAATGTAAGCATTCAGGCACAAGACGTTTTACTAGATGGAAGTTTAATAAAGAATAATTGCATTAAGTTATTTATACATCAAAAACTTTGCAGTGTTATTTTAACATTTACCAAATCTAACCCAATACTTAAGCTACCTTAATATATATATTAGTAAGGAACTAATAAATAAATAAAAAAAGTCATAGGTAATAATTGACCAATAGCGGGAATTGAGCCTAAAGAAGTGTGACTATAAATTCTTTCCAAGTAGCAATTGATGAAATTGTATAGATGCAGTATATTGCAGAAAATGTAAATATCACAATGTCAAATTTTTCCAATATCGTGCAGCCACCCGACATTTATTCCACACCGACATGTTGTTTTTCAAAAGTAATTGTAATATGCTGATTTGATGCTTATTTGATTAATTAAGTACTGGAGATGGTTTCTTCATTATTTACTATAAATGCTTTTTGAGCACCAAACAGTTTGTAAATTTATGAATTTCTCCCTCTACTGTCCCTCATATGTTTATTTGTCTTGATAATTAACTTATCTTTTGTATTTTAGTAGCATTTTTTATGATGAAGTATTTAAAAAAATAATAATAATAAGATGCTGTTTTTTTAGCATGATCTTTTAACATTTTGTCAAGGGTCTACAGATGAAAAATAGCCTGTTGGCTAATTCTGGCACATTTGCAGTTACTGTAAGTTTGTCAATGTGCATTGCCACTGGAAACAAATACATTATAAACTATAATAATTTTTTAAAGAGTTGTTTTAATTTACGTTAATATGCTATGCTATGTTTTTTGAGCATTTTTATCAAAATAAATACAACCAGATGTAAGCTAAAAGAGACTTTTCTAAAAGTCATAATTATTCATTTCATACGTATTTGGTTGGTAGTGCAGAGCCTATATATATACCATTTTCTATGAAACTAGGGTATTCCACAGTCACCACAACTTTAACAATAAATACACAAAGGCATGATGCTATGTAATATTTTTTTTCAGATAATTTCTGTTCAGTTGATGAATTAAAAAAATATAATGATCAGACATAATACTTTTTTTAAGGTGCTCAAACATTTAAATCACACAATATTATTGCAACATGCAATGTTTAATAAACAACTATGCATGTATGTGAATGCTCATAGTTATTCTAAGTTATTTTAGTGTATCATTCTTCAATGCTCACACATGAATTTTTAAAAATACAACCCTTAGTGAGAAATCTTAACTCATCTTAACTGACTCTTTAAAATCAAGACATGATTTCTAGACATGATTTCTTTTTGTTTCAGCAAGATGCTGTATTGGACACAAGACTTATTCATGTACATCTACTCAAAAGAGAAGTTCCTCCAAAATGTCAATATTGCAATAGCAAACAAACTTTTAAACATGTACTTTTGGAATGCCCTATATTTAATATTATCATATTGATTTATTTATTTTTATTTAGAGAGACTTTGAGAGTTTTACTTATTTATTTATTTTTAGTCCTTTAAAAATGGTAGAATTTTTATCAAAAGTATATCTTATAAAACTGTTTTATATTTAAGATCCCTTTCTTAATCTGGGGTCGCCACAGCGGAATGAACCGCCAACTTATCCAGCATATGTTCTACGCAGCGGATGCCCTTCCAGCCGCAACCCATCACTAGGAAACATCCACACTCATTCACACACACACACACACTCATACACTACGGTCAATTTTAGCATACCCAATTCACCTGTACCACACGTCTTTGGACTGTGGGGGGAAACTGGAGCACCCTGAGGAAACCCACGCGAACACAGGGAGAACATGCAAACTCTACACAGAAATGCCAATTGACCCAGCTGAGGCTTCAACCAGCGATCTTTTTGCTGTGAGGCGAACATGCTACACACTGTGCCACTGCGTCGCCCAGTCTTTTTATTCTTATAAAAAAATAATATTTCTAAAATGTTTGTAAATTGTATCTTATTCTCCATGACATAGCCAGAGAAGCCGATATGGAAATAAACTCAAAACACTCTCTTTTTTTTCTTGGTGTTTACAGGCCTTCTGAATTCAGGCATGAGGAGACAGGAGTGAAGAATCTGTTCTCTGCTGGAGTGTGAGGTTGGGTGAAGGATGCTGGAGGAGAGTGACGGAGAGACAGAGGACATGGGAAGAGGTGGTGGAGGGGGTCTTCAAATGGAGGTGGAAAGGCTGATGGCTGAACTCCAGGAGGCCAACGAGGAGAAGTTACAGGCTGCACGATATGGCCTGGCCGTTCTGGAGGAGAGCGCTGCGCTGAAGAGCAAACACAGCCAGCTGGAGGAGGAACACGAAGCACTTAAGATGGAAGTGCTGCAGCTTAGAGAGGTATGTGAAGAGAAGGGATATTGTTTCTGAGTGAATACTATAGGGTTGGGCGATGTTGACCAATTTGTGATCGTATGACGTCTAATGTGAAACATCGCGATGGACGATGGCATCGTCGTTGTAGGCGGGGGTGGGGGTGGTTGTTGTTAAATGTTAATGAATTCATAACAAATTAATTAATTCATTAAAATTAATTTATTATTTTCACTATCTGACCCACATGGTCTTTTCTTTACTCATAACCAAACCATAAATAAATAAAGTTACACACAAATGACCACCTGTCAATCACTTTTTTTTTTGCGGGACTCTGGCATGAATAGGCGGAGTGATCTTCTTCCCACAGCTGGTGGAGAGGAGAGTTCCTTTGCAGTTCACTGTAATTTGTATTGTGATTGATGATAACTTCCTTATTTTATTATTGTTATGAAGAAATAATAACAAGTAAAGATGCTAGAGCTCAACCGTTTTGATAGCGTATGCGCCCGAAATTTTATACAACCTAAAAATATATTTGGAAGCATTTGTGCTAGTGCATAAATTGCTGCCGTGCGACCTGTTTTCACTGCAAAATCCTCACCGCGTGCGCGGATGTAGGAGATATTTATGCAGAATGCATCTTTGCACCTAAAAACGCCAAACGCAGCGCTCAGGAACAGATTAAAACAGCTGTTATGTGAACTTGCCCGCAAGGCTTCCCCCGCCTTTGTGCTCTTCTTATTGGCCCACTGCTCTAGAACTGAATGCGAATGGATTGGTTAAAATTAGCTGTCAATCACTCAGTCATGCCTTCTGCCTTCAGATGACAGGAGCTACAACCGCGGAAATGTGAAGCGCTGAAGATGAAAATAACACTTTAGAAAGCACCTAAAGTTACTAATAATGGCACATCTTATTAGTGATCATGTGCTGAATGTTAATCCATCATTTACACTTTTCCAAGAGTGGATAAAAGACTTCCAGTGGCTTCAAATCCGTTATGAAAATAACTAAAGCCATTTACTGTAAAGTCTGTGGGACGGGGTTTGCAGGCAACCGCGTTTGCCACTGAATCTACACATTTTAAGCGCGAGAGGTTCTGTGTAATCCTTCATTTAATTCTCACGATGCTATGTAAAATTTATCACAGCTCATGAAAATACCGTTATTGCTATTAAGATGACAAATAATAAGTTATATCAATATAAATGTGGGGCGGGGCGATGGATCTCGATGCCGGCTCAGCATCGTGAAGTTTATCGGCCATCGGCGATGGACGATGGCATCGTCTATCGGCCCAACTCTAGAATACTATAATATGTGATTGTAGAGTGAACATTGTCTTTTCAAATAATTTTTCAATTTATTTATTTATTTCATTTTCTTGTTTTTTCCTCCTGTTTAAAATAATGGAAGTATGTTCATGTGGCTACTTGTATTTCATTAGGAATTTAGTGGGTTTTTTCTAAGGGTATAGAAGTGCCACACAGTTTTGGTTCATTACCCAGCTGTTTACAAGCCAATTTACACTTAACTTTTAATTTGCCTTTTGTTTTTGTCTAAAAACCAACAACCAATAATTAGTAAGACATTTTGTTTAGCTGTTTTACAACCTGCCTGGGGATATTTTACTTTGCTTTTTGTTTTCCGATTAAGTCTAAGCAGTGTTTTCCTTGTGAGATTCATATCCCTTTTGCTTGACAGATAGATATTTTGCATACTCAAATGTTTTATCTGGAAAGTACACTTTACTTCCAGTGACCTGTTTTCTTTTTTTTATCCGTGTTATGCAGGATTTGTCATTTTGCAACACTGAATTTGGGTGTGAGAAGAGCTTTTAAAGCTTAATATTTAAATCTAGGTTTTTCTTTAGGACCTAGTTCAGGGTGTTCTTGGTGTCTTAAGGTATTAAAAATTAATTAATTAATTTAGAGAAATTTATGACCCTTATTAAGTCTTAAATTATATTTTACAGGGTATTGAAGTTTTGTATGTATAATAATATAATTGTAATGTATAATAATATCGGGGTGCTGCATAGTTTTTGAAATCGATCATAGTTATATACATTAGATATCGCATACGGGCCCTGAGCATGCATCAATACTATATTTGTACAGTGCTCCCTGGACAAATGTCATTCAGCCGCGCTTAATCAACCAGAGTCAATGTGAATATGCTGGACTTTTGCGCTGCGTACGGGTGTAGTAAGAAGAAAACAAATCATAAAGGCATCACGTTTCATAGATAAGATTTTGTTTTTTTACCATTCTGTATGTTATAAACTTTTGTGCTAAACAAGGATTAATACAGTCACTTACTGCACTGACCGTAAGGCAAAGTAGCACCAACTTGCACTAAATTCTAGGCTTGGATGAAAAAATCAGCAAATCTGAAATATGACAACAAGACGCTGACGCCAGAAACTTGTATTATTGTCGGCTAAGTGAATGTTTTTAAGTTCAAGTAACTTTTAAGCTGGTAACATCACATAACAAGCTGATAACATAACAGTGCCTTCACCTCAATGTGCATACTTTCCACCCTAAATTATTGAATATAAAAAATGTTATGTATCATTTAGATCAGAAAGGTGATGCACATTAAAACTCAGGGATATCAGTGGTTCACATGAATCGTTTATAACAGAGATTCATTCACAAACGAATCACTTCCTCAACTTAGAAGTGAAAGCAGGAGAGGGGGTGTGTTTCAGGACACGGATTAGATCAAATTTAACAGGGAAGGAGGATAATACATTTCCATGCACACAAACACATGTGGTCACTTATCCATCAATGTAGAAAAGTCATGTAAAATGATAGATTTTCTAATTAAAAGAAAAAATAATTGCACACTGACATGTATATATTTGTATATATCTATGAATCCAGATGTCCAGTCCTCAACTGCACCTTGGTCCCACATTCATTTTAAAGGAGCGCTACCCTGTACCAAAATGGCGGCTCTATTGACACATTCCTTCTAATAGACAACAATAGCTAAATATCTATGGAAATCGATAAAATCCTGCCAGATTGGATGTCACTGCTTTGTTTACTGTAGTAACCAAGGCAATGGCATTATTTCTGCAGTTCTATAGGCGTCACTTGTTGGCTTAGCATTTTTATTCAGTTATGAATAATGTTTCAGTTTAGGATTAGCTACTTACAATAAATATTTAGTAAATATACTGTAATTTAAAATGTTACCAGTTGAAACCTAAAGTGGTTATGAGGTCTTAAAATGTATGGAAAGAGTCTTGATATCATAAAAAAATAACTAAATGATTTAGTTTCTTTCATCAAGCACTAAAGAGGGATCCAATAGCTTTCATTTTACTTTTAAACATAAGCAATGAATATTTTATTTGCTGAAAGTGCTAGCGCTTTGCAAGAACTTGTCAGCTCATTTCAGTTCACTCAGATAAAAAAAAAATAATAGCAAAACACTTTCCAGTTGCTATTTTGCAAATGTTCTCATAATTGGAGAAAAACATTGCTATTTTTCTTGTGTTTTAGATTACAGAGGTTTTGTGTAGACACTGTCATTTTAAGATGCTATTATTAGAGCACTGTTTAGACAGCCGTTTTTGCGGTCTATGGCCAGAGTTGAAAACATTTAGCCTGTAAGCCTGCTATGCCTCAGCATATTTGGCTCTCTTTGTTATCCGATTTATTACATAAATCTGTCCCCCAAAATCCTTGCTTTTGAGCATTTGCAGTATTCCTATTTAGCATCATATTAAGGCCATTACATGCATCTATGTATTATTATTTATTGGCAAACTACAGCTAATATGTGACTCATTTTATAAAAAGTTTACATGTGACACATGGTTGATGCACTGCCTCTGGTATGAAGATTAGGCTTGTGTATTTCTCTGTCTCTCTGTGTGTCTGATTAGTAGAGCATGAAATCATCAAAGTAGGTGAGTGTGGTAGAGTGAGATGACTGGAATGAACAGATCTGGGTCCAGTGTGCTAGAGAAAGCATGTCTGGTAGTTGTAAAATCTACAGCTGTAGACGTGGTTCACATTCAATTTGCTGTTTAGTCTTCCACGATTCTACTGATCAATATTTGGGTTGAATGAATGCATCTTCTCAAATAAATAGTTTTTTATTGAAACTATTATTTATGTATAAGTGGTGTAACGATCACAAATCTCATGGTTCTGATCAATTATGCCTCGTTTCCACTGACTGGTACAGTATGGTACGTACCATACGTACGTCACCTTTATCAGGCTTGTGTTTCCACTACCAAGGGTACCCTTTTGGTGGGCGTAGTGTACAACAGAAAGCTTCAGTCGACGTCATTTTCGCTCGAATAAATGTCTACAGTAAAGCTGTACAGGTCGTTCACATATCATATGAGAAGCACTTCTCACAAAACAGATGCTTTATACATATAAATACTTGTGTATAAATGTTTATTACTAACTTTTCTATGAACATAATTTGATTATTACTGCAGATCAATGACAGTGCGAAACAGCCTACTGTACTGTCTGCAATTATATGAAAATAAATAAATAAATGAACATATTTAAACACATACAGACCCTTACAGTCTCCGATATGTTACTAATGTCAGAAAAACTAAACACAGAATACATTTAGTCCTTATTTGGGTTCAAAAACAACACACAACATAGCCCACAGTCAGAGCAAACCTCTCATCTGTGTATGTAATCTTCACCAGCACATGTAACCTCTGTTAGATAGTAATTCTGTCATTCCCAGTTCATAATAGTCCAAAAGGCGATGATAAACATGGCAGTTTGTTCATGATTCAGGTTGCTGAAACAATTTGCTCCTGTGTTTTGTCTGGCTTCTTCTTTGTTTGTTCGCACTTCACTCTCGCGTTTGTCCTTTTCTTTTCTGAACAAATCAGATGTCAAAGACGCTTCAATAAGCACACACACATTATTATCATCAGGAAGAAGTTTGTTGTATAAAATATAGACACGATCGCTAGCTCCCTGGAGAAAACGAAAACCGCTCGCACTTTTAAATGGCCTCGTAAAACAACATTAGGACACGGCAGATTTTGTTCTTCTTGGCTTTGTGGCTGTACATCAAGACAACGACAAGGTTTGTTTGAGCTTGGTTCATCCATGGCTCGTTATTATGTGCAAATAGTATTACGATGTAATGTCTCGGCTGTGTATTTAAAAGGCCATGAAACCCCCCTGTCTCAGCAGGGTGTTTTCACACCTCTAGTTTGAAAAAAGTCAGGAAAGTGGGCATGTCCAGCTCTGTTTAGGTGGGAGTGTCGGGAAGGATTTGCAAATATGGGAGTTTCTGTTTGGGCACGCAGACGCAGGGAAGAAAGACAGTAGCTATGTTTCCATCCAAAAATGCGAATGAACTTTATGCGCAAAACTGGATTATCGCATAAAAGACGTGCGAATAAAGCTGCGTTTCCATCCAGCGAGTCAAAGCGAACAAAATCGTCACTTCCTGATTAACTGGCGCCAAATATTAACAGTAAAAACTGGGTTTACTGCAGTAGGAGAAGCTGCGTCAATCTTTTCTTCATCTAATAAATAACTTTTGTGAACGCGCGGTGGCGTTTGAAGGTTTCAGACACGGAGCACAGACACTCTTGATTCTGGATGTCATTAATAATATAATAATAACTAATAACAATAATTAATAATAATAATAATAATTAATAATTAATAACACTAATACTTAAACATTAAGGCATTTTAGAATGACCAAAACAACATTTCAGATGGTTTACAATGTGCTCAGCCTGCTGGTTTGTCCATTCAAACACATTTTTATCATCACATGATCTCTTATAACAAAATCACATGACCTTTTTTAATGCGCACACTGGAATTTGTGCGGTAAAAGTGTTTCCATCGTAGTTTATGCGCATCTTTTCTTATTGAATAAAAAATTTATCCTACTCAGTTAGCCGCATATGTTTTTTATGCGCATTTCCGAACTTTATGCGCATCATGGCGTTTCCATCAACCGTTTTTTTATGCGCATAAAAATAGGTGGAAGGAAACATAGCTACTGACTATGTTTACCTGGACATCAGTAATCAAATCACTTGCCAAATTATTAATTTGTCGACTTTACTTGAAGTTTGGCACTTTCACTTTTTATTTAGGAACATTTCCTGCATGTCGTACGTGACAAACGAGATATTGAAAGCGAGGAACTGCTGGAAGAGTGTCGTTTTAATGGTATGTTTGATACCGCACGGCGAATGGGAGTGTGTGTGTCTAGACTATCCTGTCACAAAATATGGCAAATCCTGCACGACGAAAATAGTTTGATTAAGGTGTTTACATTCAGAGAGCAGCATTTACAGTCTATAATATTGTACTGTAATATTGCAGTGATATAAACATACTGTAAACTTAGTAACTCATTTTGACTATAGTATGTCTTTAAAAACTGAAAGAGCACTGCTGACTATACAAACTAACTTTGCCATCTGAATGATCAAACAAAAGGCACTGCTCTCACACACACACTTACCAAATCTGTAGTGACAGGACAATTAAACTGGAACTGTGTCTTTTTTTTAAAAGGAGGCGAGCAGCAAATCCGGATTTCATCAATTCCAGATGTGAAAAGCTCTAGGGTAAAAAATGTTCCTTACAAAAGCATTCTGTCGCGTGTTGTGTGCACTGTAATCCGCATGTGAGTCCAGCAGCGCTCTCATAGCGGGAAAATTAAAACAAAACCTTTGTTGCAGCACACTAATAGATGCAACACTGACGGCCCATGTCTCCAAATTCTAGTTCTTTTACTTGTTTTGGCAACACAACGTGGCATCTCTTTGTCGTCTGAACACTGTAACAGGTAAACAGTCTTCGAAGCTATCATGCATATTAATGAAGTTGTGCCGCATACACAATAGAGCGCGCTGATTGGTTTGAACCAAGTCTTTCTCATGAATTGATGCCGCACACTCAGAGACGTCATGATGTACTCGCAGGTACAGACAACCACTCTCCACGCTTAATTTACACGCAAGTATCTCATGGCCGTGACGCAGCTTCAAAAATTCGTTTCAAACTGGAAGAACAAATTTGCTCAAAATAACGCAAAAGCAACCAATTTTCACTTTTTAGTGAAATATATGTGTCCTAATAGTGTTTATAACAGCGTGGGACACATGTATGACTGTCAACAGCTTAAAAAATGTGTTTTGGTGTTTCATGACCCTTTAAAACATGGTGATAGGCTTGTTTTCATTCTGGCTAGTTCCACAAGCTTGTGACGTCGCTCTGTAACAAATTAGCATTCAGCTGCGCGTGTAGCTTCACCTTTTGGTACCCTTTCTTGTGTTTGGTACCCTTTCAACAGGGTGCCGAAAAAGTGGTACGGTATGGTTCGGTACGCCTTTTGACAGTGGAAACGGCCATAAAAGCCAAAAATAATGAGTTTTTAATCCCGGGTCAGACTGTTTTTCTTATCAGCCAAAAAGGGGAGGAGACAAATGCAATTTGCTTTCCATTTATTACAAAAATAGTACTGCAAGACACTTGGTTTTAATAAACAAAACTTAGATCCTGTAATTTTATTAAAATAAAAAGAAATATTCAGCTGAATAAAAATAAATTGTAAAATATTCAGCAATGTGAAAAATTCACGGTTACTGCTACTGTTGCTGATAATGCTAAACGTATAAATCTAGCATAATTTTTACAGTCCATATTTATTTTCTGTCTAATTTTCAATAAACGACTCAGTTATTCACTCATAAAACTTTGTTTCATTACTAGATGGATAATTTTTGAAGAATTAGTCAGTGTCATAATTTTGATCGCCGGTTGTCGCCACCTATTGGTTAAATAATATAATTACTGCCTATAACTTTCATTTTTTTGAGCGTTGTTAAATGAATATGAGGGTGATTTTAATCTTTACCATGAACATCAGTGGTTATATCTAAACTTTTTAACTGTTTGTTAAACAATTTAACTGTTTGTAACTTTAAAAGACTAAAGACTTGATTTTTGCATTTCATATTTAAATGCAGTGATTCGAAGGATTAATAAACGTATGCGAATCACCATCAGTTATACTTTGTTGCGTGGGTGCTGAGATCCAGATCTTTTAATGAATAATCGTGCAGCTTACACTAAATGCATAGATGCAGGTACAAGTAGTGACAGAAACGTTTTAATCTTTGATCAAAACATCTTTAAAGGTGCAGTAGGTGATTGTCTTCAGAAACATTTTTGTTGTGCTGGTTGAAAATCTCTTTACATTCCAATAGTAATGATTAAAGTAAATGATCTAAATGTATTTATATGTGTTTTTATATTTTGGTTAAGACAAAAGACTAAAAAATGTTTATCCAATTAAATATTGTCGGGCCGACATTTCCCATAATTCTGATAAGTAGCCCAAACTGTTTGTCAGCAAATGTAGATTTGAACGCACCCGTTCACACAAACCTGCCGATGCACGTTCACGTGGACCGCAGTCACTTGGACATGAGTCACAGCAGTAAAAACAAATGCTGAATCAAAGCTTTTTAAAATCCTAAATCAATATTGGAGTTACTTTTGCACGCTGGAGGAAAAATGACACCATGGCTAAAGTATTTCTTTTAGACGGGTAATGTTACTTATTTTAGTCACACAAAGCTGATGTTGATTGTGTTGTATTATGAATGGGTTATATGCACGGAAGTGTTGTTTAGCCACTGAAATCTCCCGGTGAAAGATTGATGTGACTATTTTCAGTTTCATAAGGGACCTTTTACAGCATCGATAACGTAGATTTTTATTTCGTTTTTAACAGCAAAACACAAGTGAATAGCGATATTCCGCCTAGCCTGCTTTACTAAGGCGAAGTTGGTTTTATATTCACTTTGATTCATTTTTGACCTATAACAACCTGTGACGCGCTCCCTATATTGTTTACCATGCTACTTTACTAAATACACAACTGAAAATGTGCTAGATATAATGCAGTTTTTTTATGTAGTTTTATAAAGCACTATAAAGTTTTCTAACTGGAGAATGACATGAACTCTCAGAGGCGATCTCTCTGCGATTTGTTACAAAGTTATGATTAATCTACCAATGAAAAATGTATTAATCAGTGGGCCATGTGTTTTATTTATAT
>CAIGQZ010025690.1:1861254-1891310 GCA_903798205.1 Danio tinwini
GTCAGATATATTAAATCAACCTTTAATTTTACCTGCTCATAGAAAACACTTCTTGAGTGTATCAAGCAAAACTCAAGTACAGGTACAGGCTTACTTTTTGAGTGCCTGTGATTGGCTCCGACGACAAGCACTGTTCACTAAGTAGTGACACAGATAAGGATTTTTTTTTCTTCACTTGTTTCTCATGTGGAGACATGGTTGCTCAGTGGTTTGCACTGTTGCCTCACAGAAAGAAGTTTGCTGGTTCGAGCCCTAGGTCAGATGGCATTTCTGTGTGGAGTTTGCATGTTCTCCCCATGTTGATGTGGGTTTTGTCCGGGTGCTCCGGTTTCCCCCACAGCCCAAAGACATGCGCTATAGGTGAATTGAATAAACTAAGTTGGATGTAGCATGGTTTCCGCTACATTCATTCTTCCATGGCGGGGCGTCACACCAAAATTCATCCCGCCACAGCTACATAACAGCTTCTCATTCAAAAACATTCAGTCGTTGTTGTTTTTTTAATAGCGGGTTATAATTGCACCAAAACGTATTAAAAGGTAAGCGAATTATAACAGCGCAAACTTTTCTGTAATCGTAGTGCTGTGCATTATTTGTTTAACCCTTTAAAAGTGACATGCTGACTGACTGACAAGTGCGTGATGCGTGAGGCCAGCAAACATGACGTAGTTTTCAGTTAAGATGAACACAGTTTCCATAATTATACTTTATAGCCTATGGCTTTGCATACAATAATTATCTTGCTGGAGTTTATAGCCGTTTCACTTTGCTTCAGGACGCATTAATGCCGCACTGTAGGTCTATTGGACACAATTTTAAATCTATAATCTATAATTAGCAAATCTAATAAATGTTGGCCGACTAAATCGCACTTCAGCAGCGTTTATTTGAGCGCGCACAAGACAATCTGCACTTGAGCGGAGTTTATTTGAGGGTGTGCAAGAAGTTTTGTGCACGAACAGAGGCAATCGGCGCGCAAGCAAAGAGATTTGCATGCTTGTATTACATGAATGCAATCTCAACTTGTAATACTGCGCTTATGACATTTGTCATTGAAATAACGCCATTATTGCCATAGGTAGTTGGTAGATCTGTGTCTACCAGTCCTGCCGCCACAGCTGGAAAAAATCCTAGGGGAAACACTGTGCAGTGTTTGTGTGTTGATGCAAGAGTGTATGGGTGTTTCCCATAGCTGGGTTGCAGCTGGAAGGGCATCCGCTGCGTAAGACATATGCGCTGGATGAGTTGGCGGTTCATTCCTCTGTGGTGACCACTAATAAATAAAGGGACTAAGCCGAAGGAAAACGAATGAGTGAATGTTTCTCATGTGATACTTCAAAATGCACATTAACACAGGATGATGGAAACCCAGCTAGTCACTCATATTAAGTGGCATATCAAGAGGTTACAATTCTCTTAATTTCCAAAAGTTCTAGAAAAGTACAAAATGATGTTTAAAACTGGGTAGTTAGTTTTGAGTTTTGAAATGTTAAAAATGAAAAACATTTGGATTGTCCATTTTATGACCATATAAAGCTACCTCCACATGCAGATTTAATTGATTTCTTACAGTCTGTTCTGAGTTCAGTGAGATTTTCTTGACAACCTGTGTTTTCTCTAGGAGTGTGAGTGTTTGGAGGTGGAGAAGACCCGAATGAGAGAAGAAATGAAGGAGTACAAGACTCGAGAGGTGCAGCAGCTACAAGACAACAGCGAGCTGGAGGAGGAGAATATCTCCCTGCAGAAACAAGTCTCAGTGCTTAAGGAGAACCAGGTGTGTGGGGGAAAAAACATGTTAGAGGTGTTCTGACAGATTCGGAGAAGGATTAGGTTTAACTATTGTTTGTGTTGTTTTCTTTATATAACCAGCTGTTTTATCCGTAAATGTGGCATAATAGCCCTGTAATTGAGGGGCGTCAAACTCCTGCAGAGTTTAGCTTTGACCTTAATTAAACTCACCTGATCTAGCTAACCAAGCCCTTTGAGCTTATTTCAAAACTACAGGTATGTGTGTTGGAACTAAACTGACAACTCTTATTTTGCAATAAGATTAACACTAGATTGACCTTAAACCTTTTCACATTTGGTGTTTGCTGGACATTAGTTGCCCCTTATGGAATTTGGTTCACCAGAGATGTCTTGTGACTTTCAATGTGTTTTTCGCAGCTGCTGTCACGGCAGCACAAATACTTCTGTTGTAGTCCATCAGTCTCAGCTGGTTTTGTGACAAAGCCTTCCTTCTGAGGAGCTGCACAAGAGAAAGGTTTTATTCATTTCTCGCATGAATATTCAGAGTCACAGGCACTAGAACACCTCCTCTATTAGACTACAAACCGGTATGCTCAGTGTAAATTCAGGCCATGTTCAAATGTACATGGTTACCCGAGTTTTCGCTGCTTTCGTTAAAAAAAAATCTCCATCCACATGAAAACACAAAAACGCACTGTTGCATGTTAAGGGCATGCCAAACCAACAGGCAGAGATAATAATACTTTTTTTGTTGGGTTCACACCAAACGGGGAATTAAATATCAGACATCGCAAATAAGCAAAGTAGTTCTTATGAGTTCTGTAACTAATTCTTTAACTAAACTAGGCATAGTGAGCAAACTGGGAATTTAGCAGCAAGTTTAATCTAATGCGACCAGTTATGGAAGAAGCATCATTTTGGGTTTGACAGTGCTGTTTGACACTGTTAGTGCTTATGTTTGTATCCATTTGGTGTGTAATTGATTAGGAAAAAAATTAATAATATGATGGCATAAAAAAAATGTCAGAATGAGTAAAAAGTTACAGTGTGGAAATCTTCTGATCACCAAGTAAAAGAGTTGTCAATTTTGTTCCTGTGGACCCACAATTTTTGTATGTCACCCAAAACACACCTGATTCAGTTCATCAACTTGTTAGCAGAGAGGCCTATTGCTACATTAGCTATGTTTCCATCCAAAAATGCGAATGAACTTCATGTGCAAAACTAGATTATTGCATAAAAAAGACGTGCGAATAACGCAGCGTTTCAATCCAACGAGTCAAAGAGGACAAAATCTTCACTTCCTGATTAAATGGCACCAAATATCAACAGTAAAAACGGAATTTGCTGCAGTAGGAGAAGCTGTGTCAATCTTTTATTCATTTAATTAATGACTTGGGCCTCAGAAGGCAATCCTCATACGCAGTGAATGCACGGTGGCGTTTTAAGGTGTCAGACACGGAGCACAGACGCTTTTGATTCTGGAGGTCATTAATAATATAATAACACTAATACTGAAATGGTTAAGGCGTTTTAGAATGACCAAAACAGCATTTCAGATGTTTAACAATGTGCTCAGCCTGCTGGTTTGTCCATTTACACTCATTGTCATCATCACATGATCTTTTATAAAAAAATCACATGACCTTTTTTTTAATGCGCATACTGGAATTGGTTCGGTAAAAGTGTTTCCATTCGCCGTTTATGTGCATCTTTTCTTATTGAATAAATAGTTTATACTACTCCGTTATGCACATACATTTTTTATGCGCATTTTCAAAATGTATGCGCATCATGGCGTTTCCATCAACTGTTTTTTTTTCGCATATCCAAAATGCTCATCAAAATAGCTGGATGGAAATGTAGCTATTGAAGTTCTCCTAGTTCAGTCCTACTCATGAATTAAGAAGTCGACTTGTGTTCAAGTCACTTTCGACAGCACAAGATGGAGTTTTACATACTTTTGATAAATTGCAAAAAGAAGAGCAGGGTTTGTTAACTTTGCTTTTAGAAAATGAAGAGCAAAGAATTTGCATCAATTGTGTTTTATCACTAATTTTGCATGCATGAATTCCGCCCACTGACCTATATATAATAAGATATGTAATAGTAGGTATAATGCTCTATTATCGTTCAGTGATTCTACAATCACTCTTACTGACCCCAACTCAGGAACTCTAAAATGTTGCTGTGTGTGTTTAATTGTGGTGGCACTCATGTGCATTCAGCTTGTAAATACGATTTATGTGACATGACTTGAAGGCACCATATGAACTGAACTGTTTCAGTTAAAACTGTGTCCAGATGAAAGAAATATTCAAAATTTGCAGAGTTGTGAATCCCCTGGACCAGAATTAAAAGCAATTCATAAAACTTTGCATGAAAACTTTCCTAAAGTGAACGCAATTCATAATAAATAGTAATTAATTTATTAATAATTATGGCTCATATAATGATTTAAAGAAGTTCAATTAAGTCAGTATTTCAGTTAAATATGTTTACTTTGAGCTTACTCCCATCAGGTTTTTTTATAGATCTTTTGCATGGCAAGTAGCATACAGTGCACCTGAAAAGTATTCATAGCACTTCAATTTTCCACATTTTTGTTACAGCCTTATTCTAAAGTGGATTAAATTCATTTATTTCCTCAAAATTCTACACACAATACTCCATAATGACAATGTGAATTTTTTTTTTTTAATTGTTGCAAATTTATGAAAAATAAAAAACCTAAAAAATTACATGTACATAAGTATTCACAGCCTTTGCCATGAAGCTCTAAATTGAGCTCGGCTACATTTTGTTCCCACTGATCATTCTTGAGATGTTTTAGCAGCTTATTTGGAGTTTACCTGTGGTAAATTTAATTGATTGGACATGATTTGAAAAGCCATACACCTGGCTATATAAGGTCCCAGGGTTGACAGTGCATGTCAAAGCACAAACCAAGCATGAAGACAAAGGAATTGTCTGTAGACCTCTGAGACAGGATTTGCTTGAGGCACAAGGCTGGGGAAAGTTACAGAAAATTTTCTGCTGCTCTGAAAGTTCCAATAAGCACAGTGGCCTCCATCATCCGTAAATGGAACATGTTTGGAACCACCAGGACTTCTTCCTCAAGCTGGCCGGGTATCTAAGCTGAGTGATCTGGGAGAAGGGCCTTAGTCAGGGAGGTGATCAATAACCTGATAGTCACTCTGTCTGAGCTTCAGCATTCTTCTTGAGAGGAGAACCTTATAGAAGAACAAACATCTGTGCAGCAATCCACCAATCAGGCCTGTATAATAAAGTGGCCAGATGGAAGCCACTCCTTAGTAAAAGGCACATACCAGCCCACCTGGAATTGGCCAAAATGCATCTGAGAACTCTCAGACCATATGAAACTAAATTCTCTGGTAGGATGAGACTAAAATTAAACTCTGGAGGGAATGCCAGGCATTACATTTGGAGAAAACCAGGCACCACTCATCACCAGGCTAATACCATCTATACAGTGAAGCATGGTGGGGGCAGCATCATGCTGTGGGGAAGACTAGTCAGGATAGAGTAAAAGATGAATGCAGCAATGAACAGAGACATCCTGAATAAAAACCTGCTTCAGAGTGCTTTTGACCTCGGTTGAACACGTTGAATGGCCCATTCCTTGAGTGGCCCAGCCAGAGCCCAGACCTCTAAATCCTATTAAACATTTCTGGCGAGATCTGAAAATGGCTGTACACCGTCGCTTCCCATTTAACCTGATAGAGCTTGAGAGGTACTGCAAAGAGGAATGGGCAAAAATTCCCAAAGACAGGTGTGCCAAGCTTACGGCATCATATTCAAAAAGACTTGATGATGTAATTGCTGCCCAAGGAGCATCAACAAAGTATTAAGCAAAGCCTATGAATGCTTATGTACTTGTATGTAGGTTTTTTATTTTTAATAAATTTGCAACAATTTCAACAAATATTTTTTCACATTGTCATTATGGGGTATTGTGTGTAGAATTTTGAGGAACTTAATGCATTTAATCCTTTTTAGAATAAGGCTGTAACATAAAATGTTGAAAAAGTGAAGCGCTATGAATACTTTTTGTATGCACTGTATATGCGTTTCCACCACTGTTTTGTCCGTATGCTAAGTTTATAAACGAGACCCCATGTCAGTGTTATAGTATATTGATATATTTATCAGTGATGTTATTGTTAAGTATAATTATAAAAATAAAATCTGTCACTGAAGCTAAAGCTGAAGATAAATATCAAATCTTTGATAAAAACATAAACTTATTTTAAACTGTGGTCAAGGCTATGTTTGGTTTTCAAGTAAATCTAAAGTACCAAAATGAAAAAGACAACTATTTAAAAAAAAAAAAAAGCTAATTTAAAGTGTTAATAAATATTGTATGTAAATAACACATTCCCATTCAAGTCCTTATGCCTTTAAGTTTTGTACTATTATAGTTACACGCAGACAGACTATCACATAGTTTACAATTGCGCTTGTGTTTGCAGGTGGAGTTTGAGTCTGTGAAGTTGGAGTTGACCCATAAAGATGAGGAGCTGGAGCTGATGAGGGCACAGCTGGAGGAAGCTGGCCGTCTCCGGGAGATTGCAGAGCACCAGCTGGATGAAGCACTCGAGGCCCTAAAAGAAGAGAGAGAGCAGAAGAACAGCCTGAGGCGAGAGGTTGCCGCCCTCACCCTCAACCCCTTCGACTCTATTAGCCACTTAGAGCTACAGCTGAATGACAGCCGGGATGGAGAGAAGGACAGAGAGGAAGGAGAAGAGGATGAAGAAATGGACAGCGGGTATAATAACTCCAAAGGCATGGAGAGAAACAGGTGCTCCACACCCAGAAACAGTGAAGTGTTCCTCAGACCCCAGGCTCCTGGGCTGGTGTCTGACCTGCTGAGTGAGCTGCACCTGTCAGACAGCCAGAAACTTAAGCAACAGCTGCTACAGGTGAGGAAAAACTGCTGCTTTATTCATTTTCTTTAGGTTTTCCTTCGCTCTTTCCTGGTCTTTTTTTGCACGCACACTTACATGCAAATTTAACGTTCCAGATAAGACATCAGATGCAGGTTTCTTTCTGAATAATGACTATGTTAGCCTGTTGTAATAAAGGATCCTGGTTTCATCCTGAATATACAGGTATGTGCCAAAAAATATGAATATCGAGGGAAGGTCCATTTATTTCAATAATTTGTTTCAAAAAGTTAAACTTGTGTGTTATATTAGTTCACTACACACAAAGTGAAATATTTCAAGCCTTCATTTGTTTCAATTTTAATGATTATGGATTAAAGATGAAAAAAACTCAAATCCAATATTTAACAAAATAAGAAAATCATGACAAAGTTCAACATTGTAGCTCCCTGTGTCTCAATCTAGTCCACTAATTAATCCAAAGCCTTGAAATTGTCTCAGTCTGACCTAATTGGCTTCAGAATCATGAGGAAGACCGCTGACTTGACGGTAGTGCAGAAGACCATCATTGAACCCTCCATAAAGAGGAAAAGTCTCAAAAGGCAGTTGCAGAAAAAGCTGGATGCTCTGAGTGCAGTATCTAAGTATATTAATTGAGTGTTAAGAGGAAGGGACAAAATGTGGCTGGAAAAGGTGCACAAGAATGACCACAGCCATGAGAGAATTGTCAAGCAAGGCTGAATGAGGCTGGTGTCATAGCATTAGGAACCACCACATACAGACGGCTGCATTAGATGGGCTACAGCTGTAGAATTCCATTCGACAAGCCACTCCTGAACCAAAACCAACTTAGACAAGTCTTTGCTGGGCTAAAGAGAAAAAGTACCTGTCTGTTGTGCAGTGGTCCCAAGTTCTCTTTTCAGATGAAAGCAAATTTGTATTTCATTTGGAAATACTGTATAGATCCCCAAGTCTGTCGGAGGAGCGGAGAGACATAAATGCCAAGCTGCTTAAAGTCCAGTGTGAAGTTTCCACTGTCAGTAATGGTTTGGGGAGGCATGTATGCTGATGTGGGTCTATTGTCTTTTATTAAGTCTACAGTCAACGCAGCTCAATACCAGGACGTTTTGGAGCACTTCATGCTTCCTGCTGCCGTCAAGCTGGAGATGATGATTTTATTTTCCATCAGGACTTGGGACCTGCACACAGTGCCAAAGCTATACTGAGGACCATGGTAAGGACCATGGTATTCCTGTTCCTAATTGGCCAGGAATCTCACCTGACTTAAACCCCATTGAAAATCTATGGGCTATTGTCAAGAGAAAGATGAGGGAAGAGAGACCCTGAAATGCAAACGAGCTGAAGGCCAATATCAAAGCAACTTGGGCCAAAATAACACCTCAACCTCCATGCCACGCTGCCGTGATGCTGTAATTAGTGTAAAAGGAGGCGCAACAAAGTACTAAGGATATAATACAGTACATTAACACAATGTTCTGAAGGCCAACATGTGTTTAGGATTCTTTTTATTGGTCGCATGAAATTTTTATTTTGTAAAATACTAGGTTTGAGGTTTTTTTTTTTCATCTTTAATCTATAATTATAAAAATTTAAACAAATGAAGGCTTGAAATCTTTCGCTTTGTGTGTAGTGAACTAATATAACACACAAGTTTCACTTAACAAATTATTGAAATAAATGGACTTCCTTGATATTCAATTTTTTTTGGCACATACATGCATATTTTAACTTGTGAATTAGGTAATTAAAAGTTAGATACCTGTATATAATAATTTATGACAGGGATTTTATTACTCTGATCATGTTTATAAATCAGAGGGGCTAGGGAAGTTGATGAAGAAAATTAATGAAGGTTGCTGACTAAAGTCTATCTCTTCAGATCTCACCTCAAACCAAAGATTCAACTGATGTAAAAACATGGTTTTTATTTTTTTTTTTCATCTGACACATGA
This sequence comes from Danio tinwini, assembly GCA_903798205.1. Taxonomy (NCBI): domain Eukaryota; kingdom Metazoa; phylum Chordata; class Actinopteri; order Cypriniformes; family Danionidae; genus Danio; species Danio tinwini. Next base: position 1,869,884 of record CAIGQZ010025690.1, read on the forward strand.
ACATGCTTTCTGTATCATACCACTTCCTGCTCAGGCTGTACATTTTTTCACATCAAGTTTTATTAACTGAAAATATGTAATCATTGATTTTCGTGTGTATGTTTTTTTAAGGTAAACACTTGATGTTTTTTGTGACATGATAGAACCACTGTTGGGGAAAGTTACTTTTGAAAGCAGTGAATTACAATATTGAGTTACTCCCCCAAAAAAGTAACTAATTGTGTTACTTAGTTACTTTTTATAGAACGTAATGCCTTATATTACTTTTGCATTACTTTTCCTTACCTGGCTGAGGTTTGATCTCTTTCAGAACTTTTTATAGAGAAGAGATAAAAGCTCTGCATTTAACAACCACCTGTATAACCTACACCTTTATTTTCCTTTAAAAAAAATGTAGTATAAAATTATATTTTAAGAACTTTCTGAGCCCAGAGCTATATATGCTGTACATAGAGATTAACGAAAGCATGTAATGTTTGCTACTTTTGTATGTTTTGTGTCATTAGGTTACTAAATTCAATAATTAAAAATTGCAATAAAGCCTAAGAGTAGGCTACAAACATGGAATAATTTATATTAAGGCAAAAACAAATTTTAATACTTTAAAATGTTTAATAACAAAATGAACAGTAAGACGGTAAAAAATATCCCCAAGTCAAAATACATTTTTGAGCTGTATACATTGAATAAATTGCTTCATGTGGCCTTAACAAACGTGTAAATTGTTTTCCAAAAGAGAAAAAATCTTACTATATTACAAAAACATTTTCACTTCTACAGTAGACAGTGGCTGCATTTCCTCAACAATAAAAGCAATAACCTTTTTTTTTATTTAGTCGAATTAATTGTTTTACCTGGAGAACGTGAACTGATGTCAATCATGTGTTTTTTAACTGGAGGTAACATTATTCGATGTCGTGTTTTTGCAGTTGACAAGTTTTACTTAAACATAATCTAATGTTAACAACAGTCCACTTCTTTGCTTCAATGAGTTCAAAATAACAAGAATCGATTGCAAAAATGTAAGTCTCCGGCCTACCATTGTTTCTGTTTTAACTATGTAGTGGTGACAGGCGATTTATGAATTAATTATTTGTTTTAACTGGGTCTTCTAAGTGAACCGGTCAAACCACTTCACCAAATTGAAGTGAGTTGGCACGAAACGGTTGCATCTTCAGTAGGCTATGTACTTTATTACTGACTTTGTGGCATGCCAGATACCCCCTCCTCTGACTCGAAATAAACCACTATCCTGAGTTATTCAGCCAGAACAGTACACTGACTTATCTGCTATGAAAAAAAGAGTCCTGATGCTGATGAGTGCGAGCTGAATGTCTGTTCCCTCGCAACACGCTCTCTCATTGAGTATGTGAATAAACCGAAGTTAAATTTTATTCTGTAATATATCTTTTAAAGCCAATTAAGCAAGGTAAAATGTAACCCGCGATTAATTGTTCTAAATGTAACTCAAATAATATGACTTATTTTTAAAAGTAATGCTTTTACTCGTTACTTTAGAAAAGTGATATTATTACGCAACGTGCGTTACTTATAACTAGGGCTAGAGAGAATCTGTGAAAATTTTTTCGCTATTTCTGCTGAGAATTTTGTTGATCCTTTTTATTTATGCAGAATGATTTTGGGAGTATCGTTAAAAACGTAATACATGAAATAAAAAAATAATACTTTTTTAACTGTTATTTAATGTTTACAAAGCAAATTCAATTAGATCCACTTATACATTGGTAAACAAAGCAAGTCGCTCATGTAATTTATCTCCTAAAATACAGAAAATATTACTTTACAAACTGTATTGTAAATAAATCATATACAAACATTTTTTATATTAGTCAATAATATCAGTGAAATTAATTAAAAAACTGAATAAATTTAAATAAACACACGTTTACACAAGTAAATAAATAAATAGCTCTATGAAGGTCTAAAAATCTGCAAAAATCTGCACAGATTCCGTGTGGGCCTACTTATAACACGTTACCTCAACACTGGTTAGGAGAGAGAATGGAAACCAATGAAATTGAGACTTTTTTTTTACATTTTACATTATGCAATTGTTTTACAGAGCTTTTTTAGTTGTTTGTTTGTTAATCTATTCTGTGCCATTTTGAGTAATTGATTTTAATTGGGCAATTGGAATAAATCTCCTGAAGATACTTTTGTTGATATATATTATGTACCCCTATCCAGGTGGAGAGAGAAAAAGCCACACTGAGCAGCACTGTGCATGAGCTCCAGCAGCAGTTAGTCCAGTCTAAAGATGCCTTCAGTGAGCAACAGGAGAAGGTGGATCAGCTGACTCAACATTTGGAGAACCTTCAGAGCCTGATCTCTAAAAGACCTGCTGAAGAAGGAAATAGAATGAGCTCATCTCCTACATCCCAAGATCCAGAAAATGGCATAAACTACTATGAAGTGGACACAAAAAGCACAGAAGTATTAGAATGCCGAATGCAAGCGGCCAATGAGGAGCTTGCACGTCTACACGAGGAGCTTAAAGATGCTGAAAAACGCTATAAGACCCTGGAAGAGCGATGCAAGCTGGAGAAACAACGTTGGAGAGGAGAGGCGCAGGATCTCGCTGATCAGATTCGCCAGTGTATTACTGCTAGCCGACAAGACCAGGAGAGAATAGGACAGTTGGAGAGAGAAATCGGTGCTACGCGGCAGGTTGCCACCGACTCTGAGGGCCACCTCAGTGCTGCACAGGAAGAGCTTCTAGCCTTCTCAGAGGATCTGGCCAACCTTTATCATCACGTTTGTGTTAGTAACAACCTTACGCCCAGTCGAGTTACACTGGATTACTATCGCGAAGGTGCCCAAGCAGGGAGAACACAAAACCATCAGCTGCCACACAACTACCGTGGATCCTTGCGCAGACAAAGGCGGTCTGGTGAAGTGCTAGACCCGAGCAGCACAGGGAGTGGAGATGCACCCTCTAACTGTGGAAGCTGTCCCGGGTCTCCTACTCTAGACTTCAGGGACCCAACCAATGTGCGCAACCTGGTGGCAGTCATACGCTGTCAGATTAAGCATTTGCAGGTATGTCTCACATCTGTATGAACATTAATTAGAAGGCAGAAGATACACAATGGTTTTCACTTAAAGGTCCCATGAAGTGCTTTGAAATATGCATTTTTATTCAATGTTTGATGTAATCTCAACTAAAACATAAAGTGGTGTATATAGTGTAGCTCCTCCCATTTAAAAAAAAAACTAAAACAGACAATAGACTTTTGTTTTATCAGCGCTCTGCCGGTGAGAGTGGTTGAGCTCAAGCACATTAACTGAAAACCAAATGAGAAGCATCTTGAAGGGGGTGGGGCATGTCAAATACTAGAGAACATTTGATTGGTTATGATTTGATGAGAAACTGTATGAGATGACATGAATATAACTGTTGAGGTGAAAGTGACAAACTACAAGCTTTACATGTTTATATCTTTTAAACGTGAATTTTGTCACACACTAGCTTATAGATATCTTAAAAACAAACAATACTAACACCAAAACTTTTTTTATTCATAAAATTCATATTTTAATGTATCCTTAAATGTTTCCAGATTACACCATTTTATTTTCAATTTTGCCAAGATTTGCTTAACATAGGAGGCTCTATTTTAGCGATCTAGGCGCAAAGCCTAAAGCGCATGGTGCAAAAGCATTAAGGGTGTATCTAAATCCACTTTTGCTATTTTAAGGATGGAAAAATACGCTCTGTGCCCTGGCACATGGTCTAACAGGGTTGTGCTTATTTTTTTAATTAGTTATGGGTGTGTTTTGAGCATAACATGCATTAAACCAATCAGAGTCTCATCTCCTATTTACTTTAAGAAGCAGTTGCGTCGCGCCATGGTGCATTTGCTATTTACATGGCGGACTCTGTAAGTGGAAAAACTGAATGCTGAATGCGAGAAAACAGTTAAACAGAGCATCTGCAGCACGAGGATAAAGAATGAGCCTGCTCCATTCTGCCTATTTACTTTCTCTTTACTTTTACTGTTTACTCCTTTACTTTCGTGGATAAGGAAGCCTTGTTTTATGCACTTAACTGAAGACATCCATTAGCCTACATATTTAAGTTTGTTTAAGCACAAAGATTTGTTTCAAAACTTTTTCTAAATTCAGTTCTAATTTCCAGCAAACAAATATAGAAACAATCACAAAGTCGCTATATTGTCATTATATCCAAACACGCGTCCTATTTAGCTTTACACCTGTCCGGTGGCTCTGAACTCTCAAAACACCTCTCAAAATGCTTTTTTTCTGACATTACATATTTCTACATTTGTACATTACTGTAACATTTTATTCAAGAACATCTGAGCTGGTTTCAGTTCTTAGTTCCTTCATTTTCATTTTACCTAAAATATGTTTATTTAACTTGTTAGTTAATTCCCATTTTGGTATTTAACCTATTATTCAAGTTGCATGTTACTTTGCTATGCAAGGAAAAGAAATTAATATATTTTTGGCATGCTGATTTATGTAAAATTGTAAATATATATCTATATAGTCACCTTGCCATTTTAAAATTATTGAAAATAAAATCAATTGTTCACTTTTTAAAAAAAAATAACATTTTGAAATATTTATATTTATTGGCTAATATATCGACCTCCAAATTTTAAGTTATCGGTAACAATATCAGCCAAAAGATTCAGATCGGTGCATCCCAATTCAATAGTCTTAAAATATCTTACATTTCAAAAGCAAAATTATAGGTCTTTAAAAGCCTTAATTTCACACAAATATTCATAGGTGTAAAATCATTTTAAACAGGTCCTAATTTTCTACATCCATGTAAATCTGGCCAATACCCATCCATTCATGAATAATCCAACTCAAACGTTTTAACAAAACTTTTATTTATTAGCTCTATTTACCAAAGATGTTCTAATTGTCTTCTTACAATAACATTTGTTTAAAAGTTCTCTATCATGTAATTATAGAAACCTGGAGAGGACACTAACTTGGTGGTACTCTTGCGAATACATTTAGTGTATTATAGTTTTTTTTTAATTTTTTTAAAGAAAAGTTATATTGAAAAATATATTACATTTGACTTGGTAAAACCTGCAGAAACCCCGCTTTCACCTTTCTTCAGTGTCTAATTTTGCCCTTTAAGAATGAAAAGGATCCTCAGCTGTCCTGAGTGTTCTTCTGGGAATGTACCAGTTACATTTCAGCACTACTTGGTTCTCTACACAGTTTTGAGAAATGCTGCTATTAGTCATGTTCAGCTGCGGAGTTGAGGAGAAGATCAACAAAACAGCGTCTCAAGATGCAGACAGATTTATTTGACTTTGATGGAGTTAAAAGTATCACAGCTTTTCACAAACGCAAGCTTTTTGTATTACTAACATATGCAAACCCTGTGACTGCTGCGATTGAATTAATGCACAAACAAATGCACATCTGTTTGTATTTTTATTATACATGGAAAATACACAAGCATGCTGTTGCATCGTAAATAACTCTTTCATTTAAATTGGCTGTTTGATCATTTTTATTAAGGTAAACACTGTGATTCATTCACATTGTGTGACATTGTTTGCAAAAATAAACTTATACAAATTCAAAAGTCTTGTAATAACACTCCAGGGTCTTTCCAATGAGTATTTTAATAAGTTCCCTACAAATGATTAAATCGTTTATGTTAATGCTGATTTTAATGTATGGAAGAAAAAATGAGAAGATAAAAAAGGGAAATTGTGAGTAGTCCGTAAATGATGGCAGAATGTTCATCTTTGGGGCAACTATTTTTATAAGCCTTTAAGCAGCTTTTTTGGGGAGAAATATGAACTGATCTGACAGGCTGCATCAGGATGCCTGACTGAATCTTCTTTAATACCAGAATTTGGCTTATAGCTGCCTTTTTTTTTGCTTTCAGTTAACTAAAGAAACCAGCAATTTTAAAATGATGTCAATATAAATATCAAAATATGCCATTTTTTTGTTTGTATTTTTTTGTTTTTCTGTCATACAGTACATGCTCTACTGTGTTGTAATTCAGCAGTGTTTGGTTTAAATGTTTGACTCATTCCTGCATGTTTTCCAGGTGGCGGTGGACTTGTGCAGGCAGCGCAGCCTGTTGTCTTCTCCAGCAGCTGGTGGAAGCGCTGAATCTGATCGCGACACAGAAGCACTAATTGAAGAGGTGTTAAAACTTAAGTCCCTTCTGAGCACCAAGAGAGAGCAGATAGCCACTCTCAGAACTGTCCTAAAAGCTAACAAACAGGTAAGTGCTAATATTTAAGCCCTACTTTTTAGCTCTATTTTATTATTATGTTGTATGTAATATCCTTCGGTTGTGGTTACCTTGTCAATTTGAATGCAGTTCAAGCAGTAGAGTTCATTGTGTATTTTCATTGAGCTGTTGGTAGATTTAAAGCAGGTGACATCAACTGGGAATCATTAATAGCCAAATTCAATTAAATTCGGCTTTATTTCTATAGCGCTTTTACCTTTTACGGTGTAGATTGTGTCAAAGCAGCTGTACGTTGAAGATTTTAGTGAATTGAAACAGTGTTAGTTCAGTTTTCAGTGTTCAAGTTCAGTTCAGTTCAGTGTGGTTTAATATTTACTGCTGAGAGTTCAAACACTAAAGAGCAAATCCATTGATGCGCAGCTCCACAGGTGCTGAACCATGCAAGCCAGTGGCAACAGCGGCGAGGAAAAAACTTTACCAATTGGCCAAAGTAAAGAATTAAAAAACCCTGAGAGAAACCAGGCTCAGTTGGGCACGACCATTTCTCCTATGGCCACGTCTTGTGCAGAGCTGCAGTCTAGGCGCCGGCAAATAATATCTGGCAAATAATATCTGATATTCTTGAAATTAATAATATAGATTGATTAGTTGGCTAATATATAAATCAATAAATGTTTTTATTTTGAATTGATTGAACGGTGGTGTAAAAAATATTTTACTAGGGGTATAATTGTTCACAAAATGCATGGTTCGGTTTGGATGCAGTGTGTCATTGTTTGGTTTGTTTTCTATACAGCAAAAAAATCTTTAAAAATAAGTTAAACTAACTTTTTTTTTACTGTTTTTATTTTATTATTCCAATAATTGAGCTGTTCTTAAGACCATATTCTGGGTTGTCTTTACAGCATATAAAAAGCTAAAAAAAAAAGTAGTAAATGAAACATAATATTTAAGTAGTCAAAGTAGTGCAAAGTTAATCATTGTTTTATATATTAAAACATTTTCTATGGGCAGAACAGATTTGCTTGATGTGACAATGTCACCTGCAATGGAGTACGCCCTGGCTTAGGCTTATGATGGTGTAAAAATGTTTTGTTGTGATTAATCACTGAAGCTTTATCACAGTATATGATACTACTAGTATACAGTAAAAGATATTGATCTAAGCTGATAAAAAGGTTTCTTTAACAGGTAAAATAGGCAAAATGCTTAGTGCATTCTTTAGCTGTATATACATTTTTCAGAGTGAACAAATTTTTCAACTAAATGAAATTACGAAAGTATTATAAAGTTTATAATACTTCACATTTTAAAGTATTTGTAAAAATGAATGCATTAAAATATAGAAAAAGCCATTTATTACAGTTGCTATGTTAATATTAGTAAAACAAATACAACTTTTATTAATTTTAACTCCATATAATAAAAGGATTACTTGTAATAAGATTACAACTGTGATTTTTTTTTATTTTATTTATTATTATTATTATTATTATTATTAACCAATTAAGTCAAATACAATACAATATTCCAAGAAAACAAAAACACTTTAAAAGTGGTCATGATATCAATATTGTGCATGTTCATTATCATGAAATGTTAAATTATTGCATTTCAACAAGTCTGCCTTGGCCATATGGACAGCCAGGAATTATGGTCTGTCAGTTGTCAAAGTAAACCGTGAATAATTCCGAGTTTTCCCTGGAGCCTCTTTCTACTGAGGGCTTGGCGTGTTTTAAATGCGCCAACCATTAGAAAATGAGTTAAACTCAGGGCGTACTCACACTATGTACAGTAGCCTTGAACCAGGCCGAAGCACGCTTATCCCCCCTCCCGTTTCCCACGATGGCCCACACTCACGTTACATTCGGGCCTGAGCGCGCTTACATCATCGATGATGCGCTGTTCAGTAAGCGCTCTCGCTCAGCACAGTAGAGATTTTTTTAGTTATATCGTTTAAGTCATTTAATATGTAGTGACACGCAGTCAAATACTTTGCCGAACAGATCAGCCACCTTTGACGCTCATAAACAATCATAAACTCCTCGTGCTGCAGGAATTAGGCGGTTTGCTAAAGGTGCAGCTGACGTGCAGCGAGAGGTTGGCGTCTTTAATAATCGACGACAGTTTGCATTCACTAAACAGTAAGAATGATTAATTAATCCATATGAAACAGTCCCGTAAAAGTCACGTCTTGTCTTCAGTTTCGGGCTCAGGCGTGCTTTGCACTCACACTACAAGCGTACCGCACCTGAACTCAAGTGAACCGCGCTCTGGCCCACCACTTCCAACTAGGCCAGGGCTGGCCAACTGAACCGTGCCTGAGCCCGATTCAGAGCACTCACACTTCTCAAACGATCCGGGAAACGGGCCTGGGCACGGTTTGGATAGCATACTGTGAGTACGCCCTCAGTGCTATAGTAGTTCTCTCAACCACCTACTGCTTTTGTGGACCCGGACCCTAAGCATGTTCTTTTTGTTCAGTTAATCCCATTAAAGTTATTAGCCATACTGCAAAGAACTTATCCAGTGTATGCCTGACTGGTGTAGTGTGTATTTATTTGGGGTTGGAGTGTCAGACCTTTTAATGTCCTAATGTTTTTTAATCTTTTGGTTTGTAATGCGTTTCTAACCGAAAACCTTGTACTGAACGGTTTGATACGAATATATGTATTGTTACACCCCTGTCTTTTGCTCTTTGTAGTATCTAGTGTGATTCTAAACCAAAAAATATGCTTTTGTTTTTTTAGACAGCAGAGTTGGCTTTGACCAACCTAAAGACGAAGTATGAAACAGAGAAGAGCATGGTGACTGAGACTATGATGAAGCTGAGGAATGAGCTGAAAGCCTTAAAGGAGGATGCAGCCACCTTCTCCTCATTGCGGGTTATGTTCGCAAGCAGGTATGATGGGATTACATGTGTACAAAGTGATTTGTGTACTCATGAGCCAGGGGAATTTCTCAGGTCAATGTCTGAAGCATGTAGCTCCTTTTTTGTCGAGGTAGGGGACTTTAAGGCTAAAGCGGATGGGTGTAAACTGCTTTGATTTATGTGCAGAGTTCATATGAGTTCATGGGAGATGTTGATTCTCACTGTTGATTTTCCAGATTTCCATGCTAATTCACAAAATAAACTGATAAAGTTTTGTTTAAAATCTAATAATCTAACTGATCTGTTGCCTTGGGCTGGCTCAAAGATAATAAATGTAATGTGTGTGTGATGTAAGGCATTTATAGTCATAGAGGAACCTGCACTGTGGGTAGCAGGCAGTGTTTGTTTATGTTTGTAGAAATGCATACGAGAGGAGAGCTTTTAGGCATACAGAGTCACAGGGATTAGACAGTCAGGACCTTGTTTTAAGAGCAAGCTAATAAGATTATCATCTTAAGGCCCATTCTCCCACGAGCTCCTCTCACATGCTGATTAACGTGCTCTCGTTCTGATCCCGTGTGCAGGCGAGGGCAGCTCAGTCTGGGCTGATGTCATAGATCAAATGTCAAGGGAACAGCGAGTAGTGAAAGCAAGAATAATCTTTAAAGTCTCGTAATTCTAAAAAGACTATGAAACATTTAAACACTTTATTTTACATGTTTAAGAAACACTTTTTTATGTATTAGGGCCCAAGCCTAATGGGTGAAAGACCTATTGTTTTCATAAGGATTATTACTTATTTATTTATTTTCAAGGTTTAGTTTTTTTGGGGGGCCTTTACATACTCAAAAAAATCCTGGAAGTATATGATGATAATAATTATATATGATAATAATTAGGGCCGTACGGATCACAACCCACATTCAGAACACACGTCTTAACAGCATATAAAAAGCTAAAAAAAAAAAGTAGTAAATGAAACATAATATTTAAGTAGCCATAAACAATGGGTTATTAACTTTTTTTAACTTGTAGGTTAGTCCAACATTTATAAGAATTGCAGAGAGATTGACTCCCGCGTTATTCAAATCAAATGTTAGAAAGCATTTTGGCTTCCCTGTAAAATATAATGATAAATGATAATAAGTTGTGGTGGGACCTAAATGCTTTCTTAGGTTATTAATTAAAGGTGTTTTCTGTCCATGTTTGTTTAGCCTGCATTTATGCATTCAGTGTAAAGCTGCACAAATAAACATTAAAAGATCGTGATCTCAATTTAAACCCGTGCAACTTGAATGATAAATTATAATGATTTGCATATGTTTATTAATCCTTTGAAGCGCTGCATTTAAAATCTGCGATTGATTGAGAGAGATTCAGTTTTTACACTTTTTCAGTGAGTTACAAACAATTAAATAACACCGAAGAACTGGAAAAACAGTTTATAGTACAGATATAAACACTGATGTTTATGGTAAAGATTAAAGTCCCTGTTTAATGGAACTTGACGCTAGTGAATGTTGTAGCAATTACATTATGTAACCAATAGGTTACAACCATCAAAATTATGTCACTGAATATGTTTTTAAAAATGATACACCTATAATAATACACATTTATATGTGAATTTTGAAAATAAATATATGTTGTACAAGATGTTAAATTTTCATATTTAGCATTAACAGTAGCAAAGATCATCTTTCATATTAAATATTTTCCTTTTTTTCAGCTGTTTTTTTCTAGATTTTTATTAAAATTACAAGTTCTAAATTTATGCTTGTTAAAACCAATGGTTTTTGCAGTAATATTTTTGTATAAATGGAATAATTGACAAATGTCTTCTCCCTTTTTTTGCTTATCTGAAAAATGGTCAGATTCATAACTCAAAAACTGTAGTGTGATCCGAACCGTGAGATTTGTGATCCGTTACACCACTAATAATTTTTTTTTACTAATTAATGAAGTGCACAGATACAATGTTTATAACAAACTGTATTATATAGATAAAATAAAATAAGATGATTACATTTTGATTTCATGCAGACTTTAAGCAAGTGCAACAAAACATAATAAGTGTCAAGGCATTCTGATGACAACAACAATAAAAAAATAAAAACCATTTACGGTTGCTTACAAACAGAGGTTTCTGATGGGTTAAATGTTTGTGCCTGCAGTGCAGTGTATTCCTGAAGAGTTTGGGCCCATCAGTGCTGCTTGCAGTTTTAATTAATTAATTTGACAATTATTTGACATAATTTAACTTGGGGCTGGGTGATATTGCAAAAAACTATCACGAAATCATGTTTTATATCATTCTGTATCGATATTTATTTATTTAAGTCCAATTAGAAATATTAGGATTTTTTTATCACTTTTTTTTTATTTACCAACATTACTAGGCAAATAGTTTTTATAGTCAAAAACTAAAATTTTTCAAAAAAAATATCTGATCTCTTCATAATAAAATAAACGTAAGTGTTAAAGAGACTCTTTTAAAAATGTTGCATAGTGTGTGCAGATCAACATCTTTAAGGTGTCAATAATAATGATGCAGTAAACCTCAAACTTTGTAAACAAAACAAATTATGATAATCAAATCTGACCTTTCAAGGAACCAGCCATCAATATTCAAATACATACTACAACATTACAAATTGTGAAGTACCCCAATGCTAAAAATTCTTTCAGATGGGGTGCTAGTGGCTGGGATGCATAAGAAAAGAAACCAAAAAGCCACTCTGGCAACATCCTTAAATCCTTTTTTTTATTTACAGTCTCTTAACTGCTGCTATACAGCACTAATTTTTGCTTGTGTTGTTATTCAGACCTGAAGTGACAAGCGTGAGTGTGTGGTTTCCTTCACCATTTTCAATGCGCTTTGCGTTCGTGGTCCCCTGCCATCTTTTTGTAACTAGGCAACCATCAAATTAAACAACAGCTGTCTCTAGTCTTTAGTTTCATTTCTAAACGTCCAAATTACACAAAATCTGCAGAAACTCACGTCTGGTTTGAACCCCTCCCCCAGAGTATAGTCAGTCTATAGCAATCAATGATTGGTTCCTGTACTAGAAGGTGGGCTTTATTCACTATATAGCGATCGATGATTGGCTCCTGTAATAGTAGGCGGGGCTTTATTCACCATTTTGACAATTACTCTTTTTCCCCTTTCAAAAAGATACGAGTGACATGTCTTATGTATTCTAGTCTTTGGTTTAAGGAGAAAAGTAAAAAGCACTGCAGTGTTTGGATGCGCTGTGTTTGTCTGAGGTAATTAGTCTACCGTTATTTCTGAAATGTGTATATTCCATACAAAGTGTGAAGCAGATTGGTTTGTTCTATTTATATGAATTGCAGTGCGCTCACGGCATTCAGGAAAGTTGAGATGTTTTTCAACTAGGTGTGCCTGGAAAATGCCCGCGCATCACGTGCGCGTCGCTTGCACACCATGTGCGCATTGTGCAAGTCGCGTGCCTCTATTGGAAATGACAAACTTACACCATTAGCTTATTGGCATCCCTTTCAATGAGCGCACTCAGCAGCCACATTTTAATAAAACTACTTTTAACCATTATTGCAATAAATGCCGATACAGATTTTATCGCCCAGCCATAATTTAACTGTTACTTCAAATAAATGTATATTTTATTTACACACTTTAATTTTGCATGTTACTTCCTCTCTTTAAAATACGTGACGTGTCATACCAAAATGTCAGAAGTCTGGGGCCAATTAGAAGTGACTTTTTGTAGTGGGTGCAGACAACTGCAACTATTCCACACAATCTTTCATCAGACTTTAATAAAAACTGAGCTTTTTAAGGGACGTTTATGCAAAAAGAAAGCCTTACTGTTCTTTCATTATTTGATTCTGTATGTATCTCCATTCCTGTTTCCTGTACTCTTATCATTCCCTGTGTTTTCACAGATGTGACCAGTACGTAACTCAGTTAGATGAGATGCAGAGACAGCTCGCCGCCGCTGAGGATGAGAAAAAGACCCTCAACTCTCTGCTCCGCATGGCCATTCAGCAGAAGCTGGCACTTACACAGAGGCTGGAGGACCTGGAGGCTCCTCTGTTCCCACTCAGCAATGGTGGCAGTCCACGGCATTCCTCCCGAACCAAACATATGACCAAATCTGGACGAGCTCCGCGAAGCCCCATGCGAAGCAGTCCGCGCTCCAGTCCGGTGCTTCCTACTGGCAGCCACATGAGGGCGATCTCACGCAGTCTTCACTGCAGTCCTGTAAGAGCACTTTCTTCTTCATCTTCCTCATCCTCCTCTTTTTCTGCCTCAAATGAACCTGAGTCCTCAACCTCCACTCAGAGTTTATCTTTTGTCGGACTTGTGCGCGACACTACTTTTGTTCGTAGTTATGGCTCAAGTTCGTCTCGCTCCTTAGATGACTCTACTGGAGGTTTGGGACCGTTCGCTCTTCAGTCACGACAACCTAAAGTTAGCGAGTCTCAGGCAAATACTATGAAAGTATATGCACCATTGCGCAGTAACACATTCATTAAAGCACGTCGTGCATCTTTACCTGTGTCCAAAATGCATTCTGTCGAAGTTCTTGCCACACGATTAGGTAATATTGATAGATCGGAAAAAGCACGTAAGGTTACGATGGAGAATGATCTGAAACGTTCCAGAAAATCAGATGCAGAATGTGCATTTCTCAAAAAGCAATCTAACATCTCAAAGTCACGATCTGCTGAGGGAACTACTTGGAGCCGGTTTGCTGCATCAAATACGGCTTCTACGACACAATCGAAGTTTCGCCCTCAGGCAACCGTGAGTGTTGCATCTTCTAGTAGTCAGTCCATGCAATACAGTTCATCAGATAAACAGCAGACCTTCCCCTGTAGAACAAAAACATCCTCTAGGTTAGCTCAGCGTGACTTTGAGGAAAGGATCTCTAACCCAAGTCGTGAGATTAAGAGGCAGCAAGATCAACTTCGAAAACAACAAAGAAGCGTCAATGCTGCAAACAGGTCAACACAAACTTACAGAAACCAGACCAAGTTTAGGGCCACGTAACTGCTTACTTGTTAGTGCTTAATATGGCACGTAAGTAACACAACAGATTTAAAACCTTAAGTTGATTTAAAAAGCATGTAGAGATTCAGAATCTGGTGCTTGGATAAAACTTGATGGAGCAGTTTAACCAGTCACTAGCCCCTTCACACAGTATTTACAGGTTAATTATTAGAAGTAACATTACCTGTAAATCACCTTAATTTGGTGTCTGAGGGCAGACGTAAGAGGTCAGCCTTGAGCCAATCCTAAAAATGTTTACAGTACGTTAATGCTGGGTTTTATACTTTTTTTATGTAATTATGTGGTAGATGAGCATTTGATCATTGCGCTGCAACTGCTGCTCAGAGCTCGTCTTTCTTTTCCATTCATAGGCTCTGTTGTGTAACATTGTGTACAGTAGTGTCTGCATTACTATCATGGTACTTGTGTTTTTACAAAAGAAATTACTTGTTTAAGTATTATAACAAAAAATAATGTTTTAGAATCGGGCTATATATATATAAAGGGTTCCTGCGCAAAACCAGTTTTGGATGGGTACATTTTTAGGCAATAGCCAAATACATATTGCATGGGTCAATAGTATAGATTTTTATTTTATGCCACAAATCATTGGAAAATTAAGTAAAGATCATGTTCGCAAAGGTTTTTGGTAATTTCCTAGTGTAAATATATCAAAACTCAATTTTTGATTAGTAATGTGCAGTTTTAAGCACTTTATATTGTATTTTTTTTAAACCCTCGGATTCCAGACTTTTAAGTAGTCGTATCTCAGCCAAATATTGTCCCAAACCAACAAACCATACCCCATCTCAACAAACCATACATTAATGGTTTATTCATGGACTTTTATTACTGGTTTTATGGTTCAGGGTCACAAATATATTCCGGTGATTGGTATTTAAGGACTGATGTGTGAATGTACACTTAAAGATTGGGGTCAGTTTTTTTTTATTTATTTTTTATTTTTTATTCTGTTCATCAAGGTGGCATTTATTAAATGTAAACACATTGTTAAATATTCAATTGTTCTTGTATGTAGTTTCAAATGACTATTACATTCATAATAATAATAGCAATAATATTAATAATATTAGAGTGATTTCTGAAGGATCATGTGACTCTGAATACTGAAGCTGAAAATTAATCTTTAAAATTACTAGAAAAAATTATTAAACTATATTATAAACTACTTTCGAACTGTTATTTTATAGTGCTATAACATTTTACAATTTGTACTGTATTTTTGATTAAATAAATGCAGCCTTGGTGAGCAGGAGAAGCTTATTTTAAAACATTAAAAAAATCCTACTGACACCAAACTTTTGACCGGTAGTGTAATCTTACCAGTAAAAAGAAGGAATGAACAGCAAAATTCTGTATTTAATGGTAGTGAATTCTGGTCATTGTGTGTGATGCCTCATTCACACTAGCAGCAACTTTGTAGCTGTCTGTTGCTCTGGGTGGCGACCTGCTGCAAATGCAGGTCTGTGTAGGTATATACAGCATGAATACAACAGGCCTCTGAGTGAGCTGAGAACGGATCATGTGAGCTCTACTGGTGCTCCTATTGACTGTCACTCAAGAAAGTTGTTCTTCATTTGCATGAAGTTGAAGGATTCTTAACTTTGTCGTGTCGCTTAACACAACCACCTGGTCGCTGTCGCTCGCCTAGATTGAGGTCTCCAGAAGTAGCTCGCTTTCAGTTAAATGAGTTACTCATAGTGTTAATGACACTTAAGGGGCTTTTAACAGGGTAAAAACATGATTTTTATTTTTTATTTATTTATTTTTTTTCAATTAAATGATTTGCAGCACAGCATATATATATAAATTTTCTATATCTTTTTTTATATAAATGTCTTTATTGTTAGTTTCATCTTGATTCATTAGATCTATTTGAGGGAAAAACTTACAGATTATTTTATATCAAAAATTCCCTCATCCACACTGACACGGAGCAGCAGCATTTTAAAATGAAAACGGCCTCTTCAGCATTTTCAAAAAGCTCTGTTTTCGGCAATCAAAAACTCTGCCGTAGTGTGGACGGATGGCGTAACCATAGGAAACCTTGTGCGTTTTAAAACTAAAACGTATTAGTGTAAACGGAAACTTAATAATGTTAAAGAGGTTTATTATGTATTGATTGTTATAAATCGTACCATTTTGTTGGAGTGCAGCGAGTGCACTATTCTGTGCTTCTGAATAGCTGTATTTCAATTTCCGTCGTGTTTCATCTGGTGCAAACAGCCAAATTGCTTATCACTGCAAATCTCATCACACGTTACAATGTAACCTGCTCACCTAATGTTTACAGTCGTAATATTTATATTATTTTGTAATTAATAACCTCATATGGAACTCTGAATCTGTCTCTCATTTCAGAGTCTGAAAACTATTTCATATAAAAATTTTTTGCAAGAATCTAATGCATTTGTTGGTGCATGCAAATAGTATTGTTGTCAGACAACCTAATCCTACTTTCAAACCTGACCCAATATAATAAAACAAAATTTTATGCTCAAGCTTCTAAACCTAGTTCACATTTATTCTAAACCTACCTTAAAGAGATAGTTCACCCCAAAATGAAAATGTACTTACTATTTACTCACCCTCAAATGGTTATAATCCTTTATGAATTCCTTTCTTCTGTTGAAAACAAAAGATATTTTGAAAAAAAAACACTGAAAACTTGTGAACTTGGGCTGCTTCCGAAACTGCCTACTAAATAGATACTGCATTTGAATTTAAAATGTAATACTCAGCGGTTAGAAAAGTTCTATACAGTATGAATGTAAGAAGTATGAATGGAATACGGATGTACTACATCCGCCATTTTGTCATGTCATGTGACATACCTGCGTCAGTTACGTCGATTCACTCCCAACAATTCTCTCGAGGGGCATCATGGGATGCGCACTTCAGAATCTCGCCGGAAGTAGTAAGTCATCAGGGTACTTCTCGCATACTGATTTTCAAATTCTATGAATTCAGACATACTACTCGGCTCGCATACTGATTTTAGCATACTGTATAGTATGGAAGTATGCGGTTTCGGACGCAGCCATTGACTTCCATAGTAGAAAAAACGGACAGTGCATACAAGGTTTCAGCATTCTTCAAAATATTGTCTTTTGTGTTGAACAATAAAGAAATCTTCATGAAGGGTGTGTACATTTTGACAGAATTATAATTTATGGGTGATGATCCTTTTAAAAATACTAACCAATAAATTTGAATATCTATAATCCTTAACCATATATTTTTTGTTATTTATCTGTGGATTGATTGATTTTAAATGTTATAAATCTATAGAAGACTTGACTACAAAGAATTTGGTGCAATAATGGAGCTTTGTGTATTGTTTCTGAATTAATTTTTTTCTTTGTAATTTTCTTGTTTTTTGTTGTGGTTTTATTTGTAGTTGTCTTGTTAAGAAAGTGGTTAAAATCTGTGTGAAGAATCATTTTGAATAAGTTTTTTTTTTCAAAATTCAATGATCTCTCTACATTCAATAATTGCTTTATTGGCATGACAAATGTTACAAATGTATGGCCAAAGCATTTATAAAGTTTACATTAAAAAAGAACATACATAAAACAAAAGATAGTAAACAGTAAAAAAAACATGGTAAGCACAGTGAATAGTAATAGTAGTATAGTAAAATAAAATATAAATCTCATTGCAGCTCAGCATTTGTCATTTGTGTGAATGATCTTTAACTGTCTCGCTGTCTTTGCAGAGATGAACATCTCCTCGTGTCCTCCACCCTCATCAGACCTCACCTCATTGGATCTCTGGTCATGTCTCTCCTCGTGCCTCTCCCACCCTTTCTCGCATCTTTATCCTCCATGTGTTTGATTAAGGCATTCAGCTTTAAGATACTGAAAGCTGAACACCATCATGTCATCTCATGATGGCCCATCATTTCAACTGTTCCTTCCTTATTCATGAACGCATGTACCTCCGACTGGCTGTGACTGATCTTTTCTGACCTTTCCCAGTCATAGACAAACACTGAATGGTGGTATTTTTAGGACATTCCTCTGGTGTAACTGACTAAAAGTCTACAGAGTTTTTATTGGGTATTAACTAGCAACTTGACCTGGCCTTTTAAAGACCAGTGCAAACACACAAGTAGTAATCAGAACAACAAACTATGCAGATGTACAAAGACTTTTGCTGCTAATTAGCTCATGCACAGTAAATAAATAAATTATTAACTTCCCAAACTGCCAGTTTATTCTGCCTTCAAATAAGGGTTAAGCAGCAGCACTGTTTGACATTTTTTTCATGATTTTTATTTTTACGGAGTCAGACTGTGGAAAACTGCTCACTGTGTTTGACCGTTAAAGTCTTGGGAACACATTAATGGCAAAAGAAAATTATGATTGGATTTAAAGTAGTGCCTTAATTCTTTGACGATTTGAGTGGAGATTTGTAGATAATTGGTTTCATATTTTGTTTATTGAATTAACGGAAGAGTTTTGATGGTTTTAAGACTAATTATGGACATTTGTTTGTGCATGTATGTGCTGATAATGGTACATTCCCTGGAATAGGCCTGTTTTGTTAAAAACAATAGGCCTTAGCAGCCAATATTTCATTGTTCTTGTGAGAACTGTGTAAGATGTTGTGTTGACCTGCCTGTCCAACACTTTCATCTCGTTTTCAGCCATTCGTGATATTTCCATATTGCAAAAACAAAATCTTCCTGTTGTATTTTTGTTGTTTTCATTCTATTTTTACCTGCTTTTCTTTTTATATTTTATTTTTCAGACCTACAGAGTAATACCTTTTATGTAATATCAGATGTATCTTGTTTGTGGTAAATGTAGTGAAGAAATAAAATTATTTTCAATGTTTGTGTATTTTTGGTTTTTCTGTGGTCGTAAGAATTTATCCTGCAGCAATGTGGCACACTTTTTCTAAAATAGTGTCAATTTTTGTTATCCATACACTACTATGGGTTTTGTGTATATATATTTTAAGTTGAAGTGAAGTTTCATTATAATCTAATTTTTAAGGATCACATGCTCATGATTGTTTACAGCGGTTCCGCATCAGCTCACGATTGATTTACCAATCAGATGATTCCTAACTCACTATAAATAGCCAGAGTTTTCATATCTTAGGCACCATTTACACTAATACGTTTTAGTTTTAAAACAGCGTTTAGAATGAAAACGATCCGCGTCCACACTGGCGTTTCACCATAGACTATGGCTGTGTCAAAAACCAAGCTCTTAGCAAGTGTACATCCCTTCTTAGTCATCCTATACATGTCATTAGCCAAAAATAAGTCGGGGGAGTTTGTCGAGATACTTGCCCTGCAAATAGGAAGGAACCCAGAGCTCGAGGATCTCATAATCTCAGGGCTCTCTACTGGGACAGCAGCTTTATTATCAATTCAATATCATTTCGTATGTTTCATTTTATATACATTTTAGTAGTACATATAAATAACATAAACAAGAAATGTTGAAAAAAAATATTGCATTCATTCCAGTTGCGTACTAAAATCGAATAACTAATAAAATTGACTGGAAGAAGGGAAAGCAATTGTAATACCTTTATTAAATTGTTAGCTTAAATAATAAACCTGTACCTTTCTGAATGCGAGATCTTATGTTTGTGATTAGTAACATTAGTGAACATTCAGATACTGTTACTCAAACTGTCACTCTATTTAAATAATAATCCTTTATAATTTCAGTGCTCTCTATTCATAAAGAAGTGCTCAGATTTCCTCTCAGTTCCCAGAGTCGTATATCAGGCTTGAGTGTTTTGTGCCCTCTAGTTTGACATTTGGTCATCTTTAGCTGGAGGGGTTGATTTTTGTCATTGCGTCCTGCAGTAAACAGATCCCTGAGCTCAGTGTGACTTTACATGACTGACAGAGGGCCAGAACTTCTCTTTGTAGTTACTTCAACCCCAAATGTGATGAAAGAGACTGGAGAAATTAGTCAGAATAAAAGTATACCTTTTTTCATCAAAATGTAGTGTCAAAGAAACACTGTAGTTCACACTCAAATTTATATTTTATATTTATATCTACTATTTATTCACCAAACATTTATGAGTTTCTTTTTTCTGTTGAAGACATATTTTGAAGAAATGAACCATTGAAATCTATATAAAAAAACAAAGTATGCAAGTCAATGGTTACATGTTTTCAGCTTTCTTTAAAATATATTCTTTTCTGTTCAACAGGAGAAATAACAGACTTTGTAACAAGTAAAGAACCATCAATTTAAGAGCAGTGTTTATACTCCAGTTAACCCTTGTGCATCGGCATGATAAAAAAAAAATGTATATATGCATACACAAATAATGGCTGTTAATGGAAACGGCAACAACTTGTGCAAAAAATGTATATGTTTTGTTGAAAGATTGGGTACAAAAATGAGTTCCTCAGTACCTTCAGGACAAAAATGTCCCCACTAAAAGCTATAAGAACTGCAGTATTTCATCCCAGTCACATTTTATTAAAAAATCCTACATTCTTTGTTAAAAATTTGATATTTACACATTTAAAAAAATGATAAATTATATATTATAAATTATATCTGTGAAGAAAATAATGTTTTGTCTGCTTTTGGAACTGCAGGCCAAATGAATTGTAATTATGTGTTTGTTTTGTATAATGCACAAAAACCACGTCTAATGGTCTAATAATCATCTCAGCAAAAACCAGTCCTATTAGGCCAATGGTAGCCTATTTACATGGCTTATTAAACGATAAGCATACCTGCCCATTAGGAAATCCACTCAACGCAGAATAAAATATATGACTGAAGATATTTTAAGGTATAATTCACACAAAATAAAACTATTTACTCACCCTTGAGTGGTATAACCCTGCTGAAAAAAAACAGCTTAAACCAGATTAAACTGGGTGGCTGGTTTTAGCTGGTTGACCAGCCTGGTATTAGAGGGGTTTGGCCATTTTCAGACTGTTTTCAGCCATTTCCAGCCTGGCCATATCTGGTCAGGCTTAGGGATGACCAGATTAGGCTGGTTTAAACTTTTGTTTACACCAGGGAAAGCTTTATGACTTTCTTACTTCTGCTGAACACAAAAGAAGATATTTTGAAGAAAGATGAAAAACCTGTAACCACTGACTTTCATGAACAAAATATGGAAGTCAATATGGTTACAGGTGTCTAGCTTCCTTCAAAATATCATCTTTTGTGTTCGATGGGAAGAAAGTCAAACAAGTTTTTTGCTCTTTAAGAGCAGGATTTAAATGTATATATGTTATTGTTTATTATTTATATATATATATATATAT
>CAIGQZ010025690.1:1891710-1911962 GCA_903798205.1 Danio tinwini
GTTGGGTACAAAACATTGCTCCTCGGCACCTTCATCCATAGTTTTCAGCTTTCTTCAAAATATCTTATTTTGTGTTCAATAAAAGGAAGAAACTCATAAAGGTTTGGAACACGTTAAGGGCGAGTAAATGTTGATTAAAAAAATTGGGAGTGAACTATCCCTTTAATGTGAAGAAATTGTGGCGTGATTTCTCGCACGCTTACTGCCCCCAAGCGGGGACCAAGTGAAGTGCGTCTCACATCGATACGGCAGCAGCACCTTTCTCAGGTGTCCACCGCCGTGTTGAGAGGTAAACAGATATCTGACTCTCATACTCACGCTGCTGCTCAGAAGAGTCCTCGCTCATGGAGCCCTGACACACTTTCGGTGAGTTCAGAACTACGCTTTCGCTCTTTCTAGTATCGTTTAACAACAACGTTGTGTTTGAAGCAAGACAGTTTGTTTTAAGGGTGATTTGCATAATAGTATAATTTCACTGGATGAAGACAGCCTGTCCAGACTTTTACAATATATCCAGGCTGTAGTCGATGTGAATTCTTTACCTCAGACATGTAGCTATTAGTGTGTTATTCTCAAAACTAAAACTGGTGATGGATATTTTAACGTTTTAAATACTACACTAGTTAGAAATGTATGCAGTAAATAAATATTTTAGTTGTAAGCTTTCTAAAATATGTGACCTTGGAGCACAAAACCAGACTTACAGTAAGTTACACAGAGGTACACCGTGGCAGATACAAATACATTGTATTATCAATTATCAACTTTGCTTTTTGTCAAAAAGCATTAAAATATTAAGTAAAGGTCATGTTCAATTATGATATTTTGTGAATTTTTCTACTATAAATATATCAAAACTCAATTATGAGCTCAATTTTTTATTAGTAATGTGCATTGCTAAGAATTTTATTTTGGACAGCTTTAAAGGTGATTTTCTCAATATTTTCTCAGATTTTTTAACCCTTCGATTTAAATTAGTTGCATCTATTTAAAACATTGTCCATTTCTAACAAAGTATACTTAAATGGAAAGCTTATTTACTCAACTTTCATATAATATGTAAATATCAATTTCCAAAAATGGACACTTATGTCAGGGTCACGTAATATCATGCACACTTTGGCACCACTAAGCAATCTGTTGATGTGATTTTGCTTGAAATGACAAATGATTTGAGTGGGGCAGGTATTTGACCAGCGGATAAATTATAGATCCCCACTTAGGTGAAACTCAATCTCTCCCCTCTTGTTACTCTCTTTGCTTTCGTTGGCGACCCCAATGCACAGTTTCCCAGCATGCAGCAGGAGCTTTGGCTGAGGGCCCTTCCTGATACCTGTGTGTGCGATGAGATCAGCCGCTGCACAATCACTCCCGATAAGACCATCCGAGCAAGAACTGAAAAATGCCATATCCAACAGCATCAGCGGACACAACCACGTCTCCAGCTCAGGCAGACCAGCACAGCCCCGAGCCAAGTCCACGTCAGACACAGTTCATTGCAGTTCTTTGCATCATCATGGCCATAATCGAGGTGCGTTGCCATGCTATTTTTTTTTACACACGCAGTCACATGAGAAGTGTGTCTTATAGAATCTTGCAGAAATAACTTTTGTGTCTAAGAAAATGCAGATAAATGTGATACTGCCGAGGGTCCCTGGAACCTGAACAACCCAGTGAAAGCCTCGAGGAGCCACCAGGAGCTTCACAAAGAGCTGTTACTGGCCCACAGAAAGTAAGATCACTATACAGAAAGTTCTGCCTTCTAAAACTATCCACAAGGACTCCTGATAAATCGCTTTATTTGGTGAAGGGTTGGTGAAATATTGATGAAGCCTCGCTCGCTCTCTCTCGCTGGGCTTTTGTATCAGGCAGTCATGTGTGGACACACCGACTGCAATCGTACACCCTCTGGTTTTATCAGCAGCGTATGCTCAGGCAACGCTGTGTCAGACACTGTAATGATAGGCCTGTCCTGACAGCGTGTCCTTTAGAGACTACAGAAATCAGAAGATCAGTCAGTTTGGCTGCTACTGTAGAAAAACATGAGCTCAATAGTGAATTAAAGGAGCATGGCTTGATGAATGAGATGAGAGGAAAATCAGTAATTTGATGCTTTTGGTTTGTGCAAAACTTTGCATTCCCTTAGATACTTACTATATGTTGTGTAAATATACTCCAGTGCTTTTGCCAGAGAAACACATTTTCTTGCAAGCTAGTTCAACGTTTTTTAAAGGAACTGGTTTTAATATATATATACAGGGCTTGACATTAACTTTTTTGGTCACCAGCCACTGTGGCTAGTAGTTTTCTAACATTACTAGCCACTCGCCATTTTTACTAGCCACAATTTTGTTGTTGGGAAAATATATTTTACATGCATAAGTTTGACTTTGGCATGCTAAAGTTACTTGATTTAGACTTTGTGTTATGTCCACATGCATCCTCATTCATTTCACTTTTTTGTGTGTATGACCCTGCTCAATGTGCATGAGCAAATGGGCTGTGGTTTTACAGTGTCGCATTGCAATTTGTTTTTATTTCACAGGACTTTTCAGAGCTCAATACTAAGGATTTACCAAATTTATCTCTGACCACACCAAAAATAAATACATAATTATTTCTTAGCCACAAATGTTAAATAATTTGTCAAAACATGCAAAATATAGCTGTATACATGCTCTTTTTATTCAACAAAATCTTTCTTTAAAAAAAACTATTAGATTTAAAAAATAATTATTGCCATGTATCTAAAACTATGCACAGTAGCCTAGTCTGTCCAGGCTAATGGTCTCTCAGATCACTAGTTAACTACACATACATGGGAAGTTAATCTCCTATTAAAGCAATGTTATTTTAACAATGATAATTAAACAATAATACCAAAAATAAGTGTAAGCAAAAGAAACAGGTAAAAAAACATACCCTGTGTGATAATGAAGGATGATCACGTGCACATGGGTAACGTTAGGCCCGTACAAAAACACATATTTTAGAAACATCCGGAGCTTTTGAAAGCAGCAGAACTGTGTGCACGAGCATAATTTTTTTGTCCAGTCTATTTGAAAGAGAACTGATCACAGCAGTTGCACTCCTTCTAGGCACGGTTGCTTCGCGCCTGGAAACGGGAGTGCGCATCACATCACCTGTGCGCGCGGTGTGAGTGATCATCATCCTCACATTCGGTATTCATCTGCTTTCCTTTGCTCGCACGAACGCTATTTTTGTTGGCCATTTGCACGCATATTGGGCTATTCCTATTGTCGAACACTGCCCTAAAGATAACTATAATTTAAAAATAATCTTCAACCAGCCAAAGTGGCTAGTGAGAGTGTCTGTCTAACCCGCCACGGCTGAATATACACACACACACACACACACACACACACACACACACACACACACACAATGGTTCTGTGTGGTTCTTGAATTCTTGAATCTGATTGGCTGATAGCCGTGCAATATTTTGCAAATAACAGCACATGTCCCAACCTCTTTACCCTTCACCCTTGTGTATTTCTCCGCCCACATACAGCAACAAGCAGAGGACACTCTACAGTTTGACAAATGTTCCTGCTGTTGGACAACAACATGTACTTTTGAGGTTTTTTAGTCAAGAATGTAATTGTTTAGATTGCAACTATGCCGTTTATTTATAAGGATAGTGCCTATTTTAAATATGTATCATTTCTGAGAGCGCGTCAGCTCCCATTAACCTGTCATTGAGCTTAGCAAAGACGGTTGACATTGTCCTTCCACAAGATGGCATCAGAGACTGCATAATAAGCCCTTAGAAATGAAACAGCGTAATTTTAAACTACAGCTGATCAAATCATTATAAAACAGGTAAGTGACTTTGTAAGTCGATCTTTCTCTTTTGTATGTTGTAGTGCTGTATTTATACCATATATTTATACCATATAATTGTAGTCTATTGAGTGTGAGATTGGACTCGTATTACTCGTATACGTATTTTGTGTTGGCCATTCTTTGTATAACCCTGAGTTACTTTTTTCAGGCATAATTTTTGTGATCTCCTGATTGCAACAGAGAAAGACTGCGAAATCTCTGTAGACTAAAGGCATTTCATGCCGTTTAGCCTTATAATCTTAAAATGTCAGCAAAATCACCTGTTTTGTCATCACTTTAGATATTACACTAGAGAAACATTCAAATACTAGCTGTAAAGTTACATTGGTGAATTAGTAACGGTTTCTGCTGTTCTGACATCAGCTGCAGATGTGAAGGAATGGCGGAGAAAAAAAAGTTTCTCATACAAAAAGATTTTGAGACTCCGTGTTTGATTTTCTTCTTTATATACACTATTATGCCATTAAACTGTTGTATAAAGACAATATTACACTTGTAGCAGTGCAACGTGGCTATATGTTGTCACTGATGGGACACTAGGGCTATATATATATATATATATATATATATATATATATATATAATATCAAAGCAAGGAAATTTTCACAGTATGTCTGATAATATTTTTTCTTTCTGAGAAAGTCATATTTGATTTATTTTGGCTAGAACAAAAGCAGTTTTTAATTTTTAAGAACCATTTTAAGGTCAAAATTAATAGCCCCTTAAAGCAAATGTGTTTTGTTTTTTTTTGCCATTGTCTACAGAACAAACCGTCATTATACAATAACTTGCCTATTTACCCTAACCTGCCTAGTTAACCTAATTAACCTACTTAAGCCTTTAAATGTCACTTTAAGCTGTATAGAAGTGTCTTGAAAAACATCTAGTCAAATATTATGTACTGTCATCATTGCAAAGATAAAATAAATCCATTATTAGAAATGGGTTATTATTACAAAACTATTATGTTTAGAAATGTGTTGAATTAAACTTCTCCCCGTTAAACAGAAATAGGGGGAAAAATAAACAAGGGGGGGCTAATAATTCAGGTGGGCTAATAATTTTGACTTCAACTGTATATGAGCAATATCACATAGCAGTGCGATATGGCTGTATATGTAGTGATGATATACAGCCTTATTGCACAGAACAGCAGAAACCGTTGCTACTTCACCAACGTCACTTTAGAGCTAGTATTTGAATGTTTCTCTAATGTAATATCTAAAGTGATGACAAAACAGGTGATTTTGCTGACATTTTAAGATTATAAGACTGAGCAGCATGAAATCCCATCAGTCTACAGAGATTTCCCAGTATCTATCTGTTGCAGCGCAAACACTACCAGATTACTGTTGTGTTTGCGAAGGAAAAACGCTAAACACATGTGGGCATTTCTTATTTCTTTCTGTTTACTGAAGTAGTCTGCAGTAACGAAAACAGGAGACTCATTAGAAACAGATGGCAAACAAAAAAGTAACTCAGGGTTATATAAAAAGTGGCCAACACAAAATACATACAATTCTAATATGTGAGTCCCATCTCACACTCAACACACTACAATTAATATGGTATAAATACAGCACTGCAACATACAAAAGAGAAACCTGTTTGTTAATGATTTAATCAGCTGTAGTTTAAAATTACGCTGGGGTTTTCCTCCTCTAAGGGCTTATTATGCGGTCTCTGTCACCATCTTGAGGATGGCGCTGCATAGTTGCACTCTAAACAACTACATTCTTACTTAAAAAGCCTCAAAAATACATTATGTTGTCCAACGACTGCAATATTTGTCTGAAGCGAGTTTGTTGCTCTGCTGTCACTGTATGTGGGCGGAGTAATACACAAGAGTGAGGATGCTGTAGGAGTTCTGATTGAGGAATATTACACAGCTATCAGCCAATCAGATTCGAGAACCAGACAGAACTGTTATATAAATGTATACACTACCAGTCAAAAGTTTGGGGTCAGTATGATTTTTAAATGTTTTAAAATAAGCTTATCCTGCTCACCAATAGTACAAATAGTAAAATTATGAAATGTAAAATAACTGTTCAAAAGTTGTTTATAATTAATTTCATTTAATCATTTATTCCAGTGATTTATCAGCTTCTTTACTCCAGTCTTCAGAGTCACATGATCCTTCAGAAATCACTCTAATATTAATTATTATTGTTATTAATATTATTATTATTAATGGTAATAGTAATAAAAGCAATAATGACTGGAGTAATAATTTCATTTGAAACTACATACAATAAGTAATCAATAAATATTTAATAAATATTTAACAATATAATTTTTTTTTACATTTAATAAATGCCGCCAAAACATGAAAAAAAGCTGACCCCAAACTTTTGACTGGTAGTGTATATTTAACTGTTTAAATGTGTGATATATAATGTGTATATTTAACTGTTTAAAATACATAGCAGTGCTTTTTTGAGAGAGATTACAGATGTTTTGTGTGAGGAAACCAATGTTTCTTAGGAGCACACAAAAGCTTTGTGAGAGGGACATCATGTAGAGCAGTGTTTCTCAACCACATTGCTGGAGGGGCACCAGCTTTGCACAGTTCCATGACTCTTTAATCAAACACACCTGATTCAGGTCATCAGCTCATTAACAGAGACTAAAAGGCCTGTAATGGGTGTAACAGACAAAGAAGACATCCAAAACATGCAGTGTTGGTAGTCCTTCAGCAACGTGGTTGAGAAACACTAATGTAGAGTACCACATGATGTCACAATGCAAAAAGGACATTTTGAAATTAGATAAAAGTATTTCTATAATATTCCACAATTGCTCTTAAATTTTGGATACATATTTTGGATTTTAGATGCATATGTAAATTTCACTCAGACATTATCACCAGTTGTTGTGTTTATTTTTTTATTTTTATTTTTTTAACCGAATGCTAAACTGTCCATTAACTGCAAATCAGTATTGCAATTTATTTCTTATTTCATTATTTACATTTTAGCAATGGTTTGTAAGCAAGCCAATCAAATAACTCTTATTTTTTACCTCCTTTTAAAATTTTTAAGTCCCCAAGAAATCAAAACTAACCATATGATTTTGTTAGCACGCATTGCTCGTTTTCTGGTGAACAATTCATCTGTGCATGTCGTTAAAAAAAAGGCTGCGTCCGAAACAGCATACTTCTATATTATTTAGTACGCTAAAAATTCATAGAATTCAAAAATCAGTATGCGAGAAGTACCTGGATGACCTACTACTTCCGGCGAGATTCTGAAGTGCGCATCCCATGCACGCTGTGCTATATCATGATGCCCCACAAAGAATTCATAAATGGGAGTGAAGCGACGTAACTGACTCGTGTAGGTCATGTGACCATAACAAAGTGGCGGATGTAGTACGTCTGAATTCCATTCATACTGTATAGAAGGTACTTTTTCTAACGGCAGACTAGTACGTTTAAATTCAAATGCATTACCTACTGAGTAGTAGGCGGTTTCGGATGCAGCCAAGTTGTTTGCTCTTTTAATCTTTAATTGAAATCTGTAAAAGCAGATAATTTTTCAGTTAATTTGTATAATTACATATCTTAGTAAATGGGCGTGGCTAACATATTTAATAATGCTGCTGCAACTGTCAGTTTTGACAACAAACAGAAATGGTGAGAAGGAGTCTGTAAGGTTGTACAGGGTGTCCACGGGGTCTTAAAAAGTATTAAAAGTTGATAAATAAATTATGAGAAAATTAAGGCCCTAAAAAGGTATTAAACTTTTAATTCAATTCACCTTTATTTCTATAGCGCTTTTACAAAGTAGATTGTGCCAAAGCAGCTGTACATAGAAGATTATAGTAAATTGAAACAGTGTCAGTTCAGTTTTCAGTGTTTAAGTTCAGTTCAGTTTAGCTCAGTTCAGTGTGGTTTAATTATCACAACTGAGAGTCCAAACACTGAAGAGCAATTCCATCGATGCGCAGCTCTACAGATCCCAAACCATAAAAAGCCAGTGGCGACAGCGGCGAGGAAAAATTTTCACCAATTGGCAAAAGTGAAGAATTAAAAAAACCTAGAGAGAAACCAGACTCAGTTGGGCATGACCATTTCTCCTATGGCCAAACGTCTTGTGCAGAGCTGCAGTCTAGGTGGCGGAGGCTAAAGTCTTAATCGCATTTTTCTGAGGTCTTAAATTTTATTCAAGCAATGTCCAAAGTGTTTGACTCCAAATATATATATATATATATATATATATATATATATATATATATATATATATATATGTATATTCCTCCTAAAATAAAAAACGGTGTGCTCGATCCACGCGATTGGTTCAGGCCCGGGCACGTATGGCCAAGCTCCTTCATCCGAGTGATGTCACGTAATTTGCGACAAACTCTGGAAGGTGATGTGACGCTCTCCACATGTAGCGAAACAGACGGCAAAATGGGAAAATGTAATTTTTGCATACTCCTGGTTGGAAAAAGACGAGTTTAAACAGTGGCCGAAGCCTGTCGCTGAAAACAAGCGTGTAATTTATTCTTTCAAGCTTTGTTTCTTCCAAGCTTATCTGAGTTCTGTTGTATGGTTATGCTCCATTGATTAATTTAACTACAACTGTTTATTAAGTTAAAGGTTTGATACTGATTAGAACTTGAAGTATTACTTAAAATATTCTGAGAAGGTCTTTAAAAAGTCCTAAAAATGTATTGAAATTACCTTTAAGATTCCTGCATATACCCTGGTTGTATACCCAAACATTTTCCCCATCTTTCTGAATGAAATGTCTACTTTACTACATCCATTTAGCTTGCAGTAGAAAAAAACAAAACAAGCCACGCCCACTGTTATGTCATTTAATATTCCATTTCTCTAGGAACTGCGTCGCAAGATGAATAATTAACTGTCGCAGCTTCCAGTTGATGGGGACTTTTAAGGTGCATTAAGCACATTTTCCAAAACAATGTTGATATTTCAAAACACAAAACACGCCCGTAAACCAACAAGACCTTGCCCCTTTTTGATAAATCTGTTGTAGTGACCAGACACAATCCTTACTGCTGATTGGCTGTGAGTATGTTTTTGGGATTTAGTTTGACACTTTGATCAAAAGCATTTTTCAAATAATGTTTAGAGCACATTCAAAGAGATAGATCACCCAAAAATCCAAGTTTACTTAATATTTACTCACTTTCAAGTGGTTCCAAACCTTTATTCTTTTGAACACAAGAGTGGACACCTGTAACTGTTGGCTTCCATAGGAGGAAAACAAATGGAAGTCAAAGGGTAAAGGTTTCCAGCTTTCTTCAAAATATCTTCTTTTATGTTCAACAAAACAACAAATGTCTGTTTCTGGGTGAACTATCCCTTTAAGTAATGTTCTATACTGTACTGTACTATATTGTGATTGTTGAAATAAAGTAAAAATAATACAATTAAAATATAGAAAATTATTACTTTTGTCAAAAAAAATAACAATTAAATAACTAAAAATGTCAAAAGATAACATTTACAACAACAACAAAAGATAAAATTCTGCAAATATTACAGATATTATATGTATATATACAGATATTACTGAAATATAGCACTAGTAAAATGTTACTTTGATATGTGTTGTTTGTGCTTTGGCTCTTTGGGCGGGACAGAGGGCTGGTGGTGTGTGCTAAGCCAGAGCTTCAGATGGTCCTGGAGAGGAGGAAGAGAGAGAAGACGCAGAAGGAGGAGGGCGAGCAGAGCAGGAGTCCTCTGGAGCAGGTGCTTCTCCAACGCCAGCAAAAGCATCAGGAGATGATGGTCAGCAGCCTCCTAAATGTGTGTGCTGAAACCAAACAAACACAAACCTTTATAACCATTATTTAGCATGTTGCTTAATTCAAAGGCACCATATGTAGGTTGTTTAGTTTTTTTTATTACAATATCCACAAACCACTAGAACAATGTTATGTATTTTGCTGACTTATGTACTTAAATTATTCTAAATGTTTTGAAGAATGGTAAAATTTAGAGAAATAAGCAATTTTAGCTAGAGAATGGTGCATAAGTATGGGATTTGGGGCCATAGGTGCATCCCAAATTCTATACTTCTACACCATTCTTCATCATTTTGTAGTATAAATAGTATAAGTAGTGCATTCACACTGAACTATTCTTTTTGTTCTACTTTAAATACTTAAATTGATTGACAACAGCAATCTTCACTACCTGGCTGAGATACGATATAAAGTGGGTATTAGGCCAAACAAGAAGCACTGCATTGAATGATATTTTTCTGCACCGTGTCTTTAAAATATGAAAATTTATTTTACCCCAGTATTTAAAATGAGTTTTTGCACTAGCCTGCTGCTACTGACAGCGCCTGCGTTTAAACAATCTTTCGTCTTTTTTTACGCTTTAACAATCAAATGGATGCAAAAGTCTATTTAACTGATTATATTTGAATTACATTACAACATCAAAGCTGTAAAAGAAACCTTATGAAACTGAAAATAGTCACATAAAACTTTCATCATTGGCTGAAAAACACTAGCTGTGCAGATAGCCCATTGGGACAACATTAAATTTATATACTATGCTGTTGAGTGTGTAAGTGGATAAGTACATACTGTATAGTGGACACAGCACATGTCTAGTGTTGCCAATGCCATGCTAATGACACCATACTAGGGCTGCATGATTCTGGCTAAAATAAGAATCACAATTTATTTTTAATTTTTTGCTTAAAATCAAGATCAAGGTTTTCTCATCATTCTGTAGATGTAAAGTAAAGGTTACTATGAGGAGGCTATTATTATTATAATTAATTCTCAAACATATGGTAAAACAACAATAATATTAGGCCTATGTGTAGCTCTACTGTTGGTTAAAATGTTAAATTCTGTATAGACTTGGAATGGTGGACTTGAGCAGACTTGAAATATGTCCTGGTTGTTAATTCACAGTAATGATGACATAAGAATACAATGATTCATAATTCTGAAGTTGAATTATTAGGTTTGAGACATATGCTTTAATTTGTCATTGACAACATTATTAGAGCTTTTTTTTCTCTGGTAAAATGAAACATTTGTCATTATCTAATTCCTTTTTGCATTACTTTCAATGTTATATAGGCTAGAGTAGTTATACTGACACTGTAATCATTTATTTTCATGCACAACACTTTGGGTTCGCTATGGAAAAAAATAATTTCTAATGCTTGTCGTACACATAGGCCTAATATTATTATTGTTGTTGTTTTACCATATGTATGAACAATAACAATAA
This sequence comes from Danio tinwini, assembly GCA_903798205.1. Taxonomy (NCBI): domain Eukaryota; kingdom Metazoa; phylum Chordata; class Actinopteri; order Cypriniformes; family Danionidae; genus Danio; species Danio tinwini. Next base: position 1,902,812 of record CAIGQZ010025690.1, read on the forward strand.
TAGTAGCCTTCTCATGTTACTCTTTATTTTACATCTACAGAACGTGAGATAATCATGATCTTGATTTTAAGCAAAAAAATAAAAAAAATCATGATTCTCATTTAAGCCAGAATCGTGCAGCCCTAGTATGGAGTCATTAGCATTGTCGTAATCATAACTCTAAAATGCGATATGATCAGTTAAATGATGTGCGAAATTTTGGTTTCACTTTTCATATGGCTGCCGTGCCGTCACTTGTCAGTTTGCAACAAACTGAACATTATTTGCAACTTTATTACCTGTTATTAACAGCCTATGTTTGCAGGCTCTGTTCACTAAAGTAGACATCATTCACAGGCATTCCTCTCTATAGTAAACAAACAGTGCGTCAGCTCGTGTGATTTCGTGGCCACGAATACATCATTACAATAAGACAGAAATGACAATTTTGGGTGAATAATATCTCCTAAATACAGTATTTGACACTTTTAACATCATTTGGATACCTTAAAAAATATAATTGGCTGAATTGCAGAAAAGCTAAATTAAGATTGTGTGTATGGACAAATAGAGATCGCAATCTTTTTTCGATTAATCATGCAGCCCTACGTCATACACTCTTGATTTCCAGTTTGGTTATTTTGAAAACAAGGATACACTAAAGTTGCTTTAATATATTGTTTTAGTACTGCATAGAGCAGCATTATAACAGAACTCTAAAATGTATTTAGTGTGATAAAACAGAGCTGCCTCTTCGCCATGTGATCATGACTGGAAGACGTAGACAAGTTTGCATCACACTCGTTTGTTTTTAAATGATTCTCAGTTGTTTTATCTGTCTCATTCTGCTTCATACGATCACGTTTATAAGACTTGAATACTTTAGCTCATCCATAAATATGATTTCTGCACATATGATGTAATTAAGATAACATCATCAAACTACGCCTTTGTTTGTTGTGAATACGTGCCCTCTAGTGGCAAAAATAAAGCACTGTAACTATAATTTACATTAAAATAGCCTAGTTGCTTAAATGAATAATATGTAAAGTGTAAACATATCATCATAAATGTACATGATGTGGTGATAACTACCCCTAAAGCACATTTTGTTTGATTTTGGATTTATTTTCATGATATTGTGTTTTATTTAGCATCACTTTAACGACTATAGTAAATGATATTTTGATAGAAGCAACAGTTAAAGAGTGAATTCTCATTCTGTTTTATTTATTTGTGTGTGCATTATGTGGTTTGTCTCTTTAACATTTCAGAAGGAGAAGGAAGAGGAGCAGAAGGTACGTGAAGAGGTTCAGCTTTTGGAGTTTGTGCGAGTGCGGCAGAACTTGAGGAAAGTCCACACGGCTCTACAGAAGAACATTCACTCCTGAAGCAGATCATCTGACTAAAGCAAACTTCATTTGGCCATCCAGCTTCATTTTGAAATAAAGCACACGGTGATGCGTTGAAATGATCCTGTTATTAAACCTTTTCATACATTTTATTCAGTTGGACTACGGCTTAATAGTCCATTTTAGACATTGGTCTAACGAGAAGTAACTTTGCAACTATACTTGTCATCTAACCAGTGCTTAATTTCTGAATTGCGAGGTCCCGAACAGATCGGGGTAACGGATCTGGCATGTTACCCGAGGATGGAGAGGTGTCGTGCACAATGGTGGAGGGTGTCGCGGATAAAAGTGAAGAGGGTTGGGGAGTCGCGGAACAGTGTTGCCAGATTGGAAATGTCAAAGTATCGTACTAGAACCTCAAAATTATCGTATTTGGAGGAAAATTACCGTACACGAGTCAAACGGAGAGTATACAGATATTATCTAGACAAATAGCGTTTTGACACATTGTGCAAATTACCATAACATGTAAAAAATTTAATAAAATAGGCCTACCTTAGTGGGAAGGTTCAAAGTCCACCTCCAAGTCATTGGATACCTGCGTGTTGCCAGATGTTAAGGGATTAATTTTGCGGTACAAATTGGACTGCAACATAGTGCTGGTTTGCTCAAAAGCAGTGCACCCTCCCGAATTTTTAACACACTCTGAGGTGTGCACGAGCCCATTCACAGTATCTGTAATGAGTTGTTTTTGTTTTTTTAAAGAGATTAACTTTGGAAAAAACACATTCCCATAACGCATTTAAATGATCGACCTCAACCTGAAAAATACTGACCTTAACATGGCTGCGTGCAGCAGGAATGTTAACTCATGAGAGAGAGCCATTCTCCACATTGATTGGCTGAAAAAATGTGACGTAAGATGGCATCGAAAATGTGCCCAACTCCACGTTCTCCTCACAGACAGTCGACAAAAGATGCAGCTAGATCAATAAGTATAGAAGCCCTGAGATAACAATGAAATTCTGTTTGAATGCCATAAACTTTGAAATGATCATACATTATAGGATTTTATTCATTATTGATTGTACAGAGGTTGAAATTATCGTACAAATACGATAATTATTATACGTCTGGCAACGCTGTCATGGAAGAAAGTGAACAGTGGACGGGGGATGAGGGCGGTAGAAGAGGGGGATTGGTAAAATAAGGTGTCGGATCAGATTTCAGAGGTTCCGGATCCGGCATGTTCCGGCACAAATTAAGCCCTGCATCTAACTCTCAGAGTATTACACTGTAAAAAAGGTTCCACCCAACCCTAACCCTAATAGATTTCGTTAAATTATTTTTTTTTCCAATTTAAGTGGTTGAACCTAAAACAATTAAGTTGTTCCCCCCAAAAAAATTTAAATTTGTGTTATTTCAACTCAATTTAAGTAAGCAAGTCGTTTAAACAAGTAGTTAAAAAAGTCATTCAGTGTAGTACAATATTTGCTAGATATTAATCTAGGGTTAGTTTTAGGGTTAGTGAAATAAGCTGACATATAGTTGCAAAGTTACTTATAGTCAGTAGAGTGTCTGTTGTGGATCCATCATGATATGAAGTGTAGCAGATATTTAAAGGATTAGTCCCCCCCAAGAAAAAAAAAAAAGTTAATTTCACCCCCTCATGTTGAACCACTGAAGTCACATGGACTGTTTGGACAATATTTTTGGTTTCTTTTCTGGACTTTGATTGTCTTTTGATCGTTGCTGTCTATGGAGGACGAGGGAGCTCTCAGATTTCCCCTAAAATATTTTTATTAGTGTTCTGAAGATCATGACCAAGAACGACATGAGGGTGAGTAATTAAAAACCAAATTTTCATTTTTGGGTGAACTAACCCTTTAATGAGTCTATCTACTTATTCCCTAGTGACTGCTAGTTGACAAGTAGTTGCAAACTTGCTGTTAGTAGAATGTCTAAAGTGTTCAATAATAAAGTGTTAGCATGTATTCTGTTGAAGTTGACTGTTCATTTATGTTCTGCAGCAGAATAATCATCATTACCAATAAACATTTGATATTGGTGCCGCTTATTAGAATGTCAGAATGTTTAAAAATGTAAATATTTGGGCTGCTTTGCCTCCAATTTAGACGTATTGTCATGACAATGAAGGCCAATGCAATCCAAGAAGAAGAATTTTATTGGTTACTCAGACAAAACTCCTGCAACATCAGTTTGTAATGATGAAAGAATGTGCGGTAAAATAAAAAACAAAACCATGTAATATTTGACTATTTAATAATGATAGACAAGACCAACTGTATTATGCTGTGAGGTAACCCTCTTGATTAAGTCACTGGATTTACAAACTTTTTTAAGGTAACTGGTTGCAAACGGGCTGAATTTGGAAAATGGATGAGTTTAAACATATAAATTTAACAATGTTCAACTTTTTTGTGTAGGTGTCAAATTTTATTTCAGTTCATTTTTAATTGAAAATAATGGTTCAAAAATCTCAAGTTCTTAATCTTAATTTCTTTAAATCTATTTAAAACCATTTGATCATTTAATTCCTTAATATAAAATAATGCATTGGTCCCTCAACGTTGATGATGGTTCAAGCTTTGTTCTGTTTTATTTGATTAAAAAACGCCCCAAATACACTGCATAGAGTGCGATAAGTGATTATTTTCTCGGAAAGAGAATGTAATATAGTCATAATTAACAACTCTAAACGTTTATGGAAATTTATGGAACATTTGTTCCATTTTTTATTATTACATGTAACTCATGTATTTTTTAGATAATTCTTCTTTAGTAATACATTTTAAAAAATACTGTTGCAGGGTAAAGTGAGGAACATTTTAGCCCTTCGAAAATGTAAATATTACAGTAACTATTTATTTTAAACACCTTTCAAAGATACGAGAATGTCCTAACAGCCCAGCAAGCATTTTTTTGTTTTGTTTTTAAAAGATGTCTAATAGATGTGTAATAAACATCTAAACGTAGTCATCTTGGCTAAAACAAGGCTAAATTTAGGCTGTCAGTAAAACAGACACCTAAAAATAGGCCAAAACTAGACTAGTCATCAAATAAACAGAAATTAAATGACTGCACATATAAAGTCTAATCTGACTATTTAATGACTAGTGTAGTTTTGGCCTATTCTTAGACGTCTATTAGATTTTCACTGACAGCCCAAATTTAGCTAGATGTCTATTAAACACAAAATTGTTTGCTGGGAGGGGGGACATTTGGCCTGTGTCACATGTAAAAATTCTGCAAAAGAGTCTAAACCGTAATATTCTGAGCTGGACCAGTATATGGTGGAGGGGGGAGGGTGTCGCGGATAAAAGTGAAGAGGGTTGGGGAGTCCTGGAACAGTATTGCCAGATTGAAAATGTCAAAGTATCGTATTTGGAGGAAAATTACCGTACACGAGTCAAACGGAGAGTATACAGATATTATCTAGACAAATAGCGTTTTGACACATTGTGCAAATTACCACAACTTAAAATAGGCCTACCTTAGTGGGAAGGTTCAAAGTCCACCTCCAAGTCATCTGCGTGTTGCCAGATGTTAAGGGATTAATTTTGCGGTACAAATTGGACTGCAACATAGTGCTGGTTTGCTCAAAAGCAGCGCACCCTCCAGAATTTTTAACACACTCTGAAGTGGGCACGAGCCCATTCACAGTATCTGTAATGAGTGGCTGTTTTTAAAGAGATTACCTTTGGAAAAAACACATTCCCATAACGCATTTGAATGGGGAAAAACGAGAACATCAAGAGCAAACTCCCGTCCTTCTCACTTTCTTTTTCAGCACAATTTTTTTTTTACTTTATTGCTTAAACAATCGACCTCAATCTGAAAACTACTGACCTAAACATGGCTGCGTGCAGCAGGAATGTTAACTTATGAGAGAGAGCCATTCTCCACATTGATTGGCTGAAAAAATGTGATGTAAGATGGCAAAGAAAATATGTCCAACTCCACGTTCTCCTCACAGTCGACAAAAGATGCAGCTAGATCAATAAGTATAGAAGCCCTGAGATAACAATGAAATTCTCTTTAAATGCCATAAAACTCTGAAATTATCATACATTATAGGATTTTATTCATTATTGATTGTACAGAGGTTGAAATTATCGTACAAATACAATAATTATTATACGTCTGGCAACGCTGTCACGGAACAAAGTGAACAGTGGACGGGGGATGAGGGCGGTAGAAGAGGGGGATTGGTAAAATAAGGTGTCAGATCAGATTTCAGAGGTTCTGGATCCGGCATGTTCCGGCACAAATTAAGCCCTGCATCTAACTCTCAGAGTATTACACTGTAAAAAAGGTTCCACCCAACCCTAATCGATTTCGTTAAATTTTTTTTTTTCCAATTTAAGTGGTTGAACCTAAAACAATTAAGTTGTTCCCCCCCAAAAAAAATTAAATTTGTGTTATTTCAACTCAATTTAAGTAAGCAAGTCGTTTAAACAAGTAGTTAAAAAAGTCATTCAGTGTAGTAGAATATTTGAAAATGTAACAATTTAAATTAATTTAAATTTAAAAAATTTAATTATTTTTTCATATATTTTCTTATAGTTCAATAAGTAGTCCTTCAACTGAAATGATAAAATCTTGGAAATAAAAAAAAAAATTTAAAGCATAGTTACTAGCTACTCCGAAATGGCACCGAATAGTAGGAACGACAATGCTATTTTGATCACTCAACAAGAAGATGAAGGGTTATTTGTTGTTATTTAAATCTTTATATTGCAAGTAACTTTATTTAACTTTACTAAGATGGTAACAGGGTAGAGTTATAAATGGAGTAAATGCATTGTCAATAGTGTAGCCTACGTTTCTGAACTGTAAGAATCAAAACAATTATTATTCATTGCGGTTAAAAAACATTGTTTCTACTCTTCAGCTTTAATGTTAATCTCTCTACGTCTGCAGTAATTTAATAGTATCGTCTTTTTTGCAAATGGAAGCGGAGTTGCGCAACTGTAGCGCTTACATGAGCGTAGGAAACACACGCTTGCGTGCTCTCCTGGACCGTGATTGGAGGAGCAGAAAAAGCGCTGGCGAATCATCTCAGGAAAGCCGAATAAACAGGAGCAGCTGTCTGGATGCAGGTCATATGATGCGTCGCGTTTAACTGATTCTGCAAATTCGAGGAAGACGCGGTTTTACAGCGCTTTAGTTTTTGCTTTAACTAAAAAGCAAGATTGTTTTAAACACAGTAAAGTACAGAAGAGGGATTTGCTTCGTCTGCAAAGCTGGTGAGTATTTTATAATGTGTTTTGCACGATGGGAAATTTCAAGACGTTTTTGACGTTGAGGTAAAGTTGGTTTGATATTCGCACCTTCGTCCAGTGACAACTTGTGACACGGACTCTATATTGTTTACCACGATACTTTGAATATTCGGTCTGAAAATCGCGTAAGTATGATTTCAAAACAGCATTAGGACTACTTCATTGACAAGCTTGTATTTTGATAGTCAATGACTGCTAATATGATTTCCCTATTTACAATGTGCAACGAATAACGTTACTTGTCTGAAATTATATTAAGGAGAAAGCCTGAATGTGCTTTACCCCATGTTTTTCGCTTGAAGTTGTGTTTTTGCAATATCAAGACCACAGATAACAACTCAAAGAATGAACATTTAGAGTCGTCAATCACTTTCTTGCTGACGTTAGAGCTTTTAATGCATTCAAGCAGATGATATTAATGAAGCACTGAGCACCAGTTTCTGCTTAATCAGTGACCTAAACAGCTGTCTGTGTTTGCTGTTTTACTTTACTTCCATTAGCCTGTACTTAGGACAAACTATGGAGTTTTTGTTTCAGCTTTCTTTATTATTATTTATTTATTAGCATTATTGTTATACAACTATAGTTAGTTTGAATTTATTTATCTTCTGTAACAACTGTACAGTACTTGCACCAAAAGCAATAGAAAATAACAACAAGAAAATCCAATGAAAGCATTATATCTTATTCTGGCTATACATATCATATAATTGAGGTAAAGTTGGTTGTAAATTTAAACATTTTGGACTTTCTCCTTAATATAATTGCAGAAAAGTATTCTTTGCTAATTCTAAATCACATTAGCAGCCAATGACTGTCAAAGTATAACATTGTTCAGTCAATTAAAAGTGCTAATAATGTTTTTAAGTCAGACTTGCACAAATACAGGGAGCATATCACAAGTTGTCACTGAACAAACATGTGAATCTAAAACCAAATTTACCTCTATTATAATACATGCATATTGGCTGAGATGTGCAGATTGTGGTCACATTATGTTCTAAAAACTTGAGTTAATTAATCTTTGTAATGTGGAATTATTATAAAGACCATTATAATTAGATTCATGATCCTGAAAACTGACTGAAGAGGTATAAAGTTATAAACACATTGATTCAACGGCAAAGATCAAGGGTCGGTGTATAAGATCACGAGATCTAGTACTGCAACCACAACACCGGTATATCAAAACTTTATTGGGCCTACTATAAAACAGCTATCATGCCATGGCCCTAAAGTGTCTCTTGCTGTTCGAAGGAACAATGACTGCAGCACTGCTGGAAGAGTATCGACAGAGAATCCGCACTGAACTGGACAGAGTTGTGGATTTCTGGCTTAAACATTCCCATGACAAGGAACACGGGTGAGATAATTCACATTATAATATGGCTTAAATTGAATTTCTCCTTAATTTTAGTTCTGTTAAATTTAAGTAATAAACATATGCAAATGATGAAGCACTGAAAATGTCCTCAAGATTCTCCCATAGTCCAATTTTATTTATTTGTTTTGCTTTTCACATTTTTTACTGAGCCTTTGGAAATTTCACAGATGGCATGTGTATGATGTGGAATTACTTTTTACTCAGTTGTTATTATTGGTTTTATTAAGGATGATCTATTATACGCTTGTTTAATGTTTGTTTTATTGTGATGATCTTAGTGGATATTTCACCTGTCTTGGAAAAGATGGGAAGGTCTACGATGAGCTGAAATATGTCTGGTTGCAGGGGAGACAGGTCAGAGCTTTTCAGACTTTTCATGTTACTAATTATTTATGAAATATTTATTTGTATAACAATCATCAGCTGATGAAGTATTTTTAATTGACACTGTTTGGTCAAAGTCAGTGTGAAGTAGGCATGGGCCGGTATAAGATTCTGACGTTATGATAACCTTGGATAAAAATGTCACGGTATCACGGTATTGTGCTCACTGCCGTAAAATATATTCTTTTTTAATGTCTGGGCAAAAACAACAACTTTTTATCCCCTTTGAAAACAATACATTTTATTTTGTGAAAGATTTATTATATTTTGGAGCAGTAAACATGTCAGGCTGAACAATTCAAATGAATCATTGACTTTTGCTGTCTTCATTAGTTTGAAAAACACAGATTTCTTTACAATTTAAAAGGTGATCTTTGGATATCTTTTCTGCTGGAGATACTGTAGTCGGCAATATGCCCCCCACCCCCGAAAAAAATGTAATAAAAAAAATCGTACACATACCTTAGGAACGGTTTTACAAAAAATGTTGGCGGTTTTAAAACCTTGCCTTTTCTAAACTGCGGTATACCTTGAAAACTGTTATCGTCCCATGCCTAGTGTGAAGTCAGTGTTCAGATGTGTCTTAATGTTTCCACCAGGTATGGATGTACAGCAGGCTGTATCGTACGGTCGGAAGATTTCACAAACCTGAGATTCTTGAGGCTGCCAAATCAGGTCTGTCTATCTATAGTGTCTGTCTCTTTATCTGTCTGTCTATACATATATGTTTGTCTGTCTATATGTTT
>CAIGQZ010025690.1:1916962-1983759 GCA_903798205.1 Danio tinwini
CAATTAATGATAATACAACTTATTTATATTGCAGCTATCTATATATTTATATTTATTTAAACAAAGTTTATTAAACTAAAATTGTTTATTTGTAATGGATTACAGATTGATTTTAGATCATTTATAAAAAATTTTTTTAAAAATAATCTTTAAAATCAGACAAGCAAATGAATGAAAAATAATCAGTTTTAATATAAAGCAATTATTAATTTAGGGAAAGAAAAACTAGGGGAGCATCTTTGTCACTTTGCTCACAGTTGATTGGTTGAATCGTGGCTTATGATTTCTAAACTAGAACAATGCAGTGTAAAAAGACTGACGCAAACTAAACTGAAACTTTAACTGGCTAGTGAGCAATTCAGATTTATATTACAGGCTCTTGGTCAGTTCATTCATCTAGATCTAGTCTGTATTATAAAATATTCATTGTAACTCGGGTGATAGACTAAAACAGAATGCTGGTCTAAAATGAAGGGTAGCAAAAATAATATTATTGGGTTCTTGTTCTACAATTAACATTATTTTCGACTACAAATAGTAATTACAATTACCTTAGTAATAAAACATTACAAGTTGTTTTTATTACAACATTTTTATATAGTAACTATTTCACATGAATGTTTACATGTACAATAATTACTTAATAACTACTTTAATTTCAGGTGCTGCTTTTTTGCAAAAATTTGCTCGAGTCGAGGCTTCCCGCAAGCCAGGGAAGTGTGCCTTCTGCCTGACAAGAGACGGTCGAGCAGTGAAGGTTCAGAGGACGATATTCAGTGAATGTTTTTATGTGATGGCCATGGATGAGCTGTCTAGGATTACACAAGATAAAGCGATGCAGGTAAAACCATTAGCCAGCATGTCACCTAAAAAATACGTCATCATATACAATGGGGCAAATAAGTATTCAACATGTCACCATTTGTCTCAGAAAACATATTTCTAAAGATGCTGTTGACTTGAAATTTTCACCAGATTTTAATAACAACCAAAGAAATACAAAACAAATCGAATTAGTTTACGAATTAGGTTGTGTAACAAAATGAAATGACACAGGGAAAAGTATTGAACACGAAGAAAGGAAGGTGTAGAAAGGCAGTGAAAGCCCAGACAGCTTCTGAAATCTCTCAGTAGTTCTTCAGCCACCCTCTGCCCTTCCTCATTGTAAATAAATAGTAGCTACTTTTGTCCAACATCTACATTTTCAGGATGATGAAGATGAAACCAGAGTGGACATTTTAGCAAGACAATGGTCCAAAATACAGCCAAGGAAACTCTCAAATTGTTTCAGAGAAAGAAAACCAAGCTGAAGAATGGCCCAGCCAATCACCTGACTTGAATCCAATAGAAAATAGATGAAACCCACAGAACCATCAAGATTTTTACACTCCTGAGCAATGCATGTGACTTCATTCTCCACCTGAGAGGCTTTTTTAAGCTAAAACTACTAGTTATGTATTAGGTTGTATGTATTTTATGGTCAGGCTGCCAAATGTTTGCCCGTGTTCACCCTAGGCAGATGCTGAGAGTATGATGGACCAGCTGGTATTCTGGGTTCAAACCGATTCATCAGCTCTTGGCCGTCCTCAACTTCCTGGCGATCTACCCGTCAATAGCATGGCAGTTCCCATGATGCTCCTGTGCTTGGTAGATCAGCTGACAGAGGATAGAATGGAGGTTGCTGAAAAATACAAAGACCTAAGTGGATGGTGTGTGGAACAGATTCTACAGCATATACAGGTCAGTAAACATGAAATACGAGCCTTCTCTAAGCTTAAAGGATTAATTCACCCCAATATGAAATTCTGTTATTAATTACTCACCTTTACGTCATTACAATAATCTTGAGACCTTTGTTTATCTTTAGAACACAAATTAAGATATTTTAGATGGAGTCTGAAGAGTTCCCTCATCCTTCATAGACAACAATGATCACAAGATGTTCAAAGTCCAGAAAAGGAAACAAAACCTTCTCAAAACATTCTGTGACTGCAATCATTTAAAACTCCAAGATCACTTTTGTCTGCCAAAAACTGTCAACATTGTCTGTCAATATCTTCCGTATCAGAGACCATATCAAGGTGCACGTTTAATACTGGCAATACAGCACTAGTTTGTCACACTGCTGATGCTAATGGCAATATGTTGCACAGCATGTAATAAGTGCACATCATGACCTGACGCAAGGAGAGAAAATATAGGCAAACACAGTTGTATTTACTGCACAAAAGTGTTTTTGGAGCTTTGTATAATTACAGTTGAACCACTAAATTCACATGGAATATTTTGACACTGTTTTGGTTCCTTTTCTAGACTTTAAATGTCTTGTGATCATTGCTGTTTATGGTGGTTGAGGGAGCTCTCAAATTTAATCTAAAACAAAGAGATGCCCAAAATAAGGCCCACAGGCCAAAGTTGGCCCATGGTAATCTTTGATTTGGCCCACCATTCCATTTGAGAGGTGGGAGAGAATTTAGGGAAGGGTTGGTGTTAATGCCTTTTAATACACATTGTCATTTCTAAATTAACCTTTTATTTGTTAGTTTTATTTTTAAGGTACAAAAACGAAATTCAATATTTCAATTAACTGTAGTAAATGAATCCAATAAAAAAAAAGAACATACTGTTTGTTGCTCAATGGATAGACCACAATTAAGAAGTCCTCAGTAAGCAAATCAGGGCAAAGGCAGGTACAGCTTGATTAGTGTATTCAGCATTAAACTTAAATGGAATTCTTGTTTTCATTACAAAAGGTTCGTTGTTAAAAATAAAATGTGTAAGTAATGTTTTTTATTTAATGTTTTTATTATATATTTTATTGTAGTAAATGATGAAATCACCATAGCAATATTGTAATACAGTTTGATATATTTACCGTCGGCCCATGGCTCTCAATCTAGTTAGGTTTTTGGCCCTTCATAAGATAAGTTTTGTGCACGCCTGATCTAACATATATCTTAGTTTGTGTTCTGAAGATGATTCGAATGGGCATCATGGTGTTGCACTGGGTAGCACGATTGCTCCACAGCAAGAAGGCTGCTGGTTCGAGCCTCGGCTGGGTCAGTTGGCATTTCTGTGTGGAGTTTGCATGTTTCACCCCGTGTTGGTGTGGGTTTCCTCCGGGTGCTCCGGTTTCCCCCACAGTCCAAAGACATGCCCTATAAGTGAATTGGGTAAACTAAATTGGCTGTAGTGTATGTGTATGAATGAGTGTATGGGTGTTTCCCAGTGATTAGTTGCAGCTGGAAGGGCATCCGATGCGTAAAACATATGCTGGACAAGTTGGACTAAGCAGAAAATAAAATGAATGAATGAAGATGTTTCAAAGATCTCAGGAAATTGCAGTATTGGAGTAATTAATAAAATAATTTTCATATTTGGTGCAAAGTAATGGAAATTCTGAGATGAAGCGAACTCCGAATGATACATTATCCAAAATTCTTTCATCTCAGAGAGATGGAAAAGCCATTTTGGAAAATGTCACTTTGAATGGAAAGGAGCTTCCTGGCTGTCAAGGGCGGTTGCAGAACCCTGGTAATGGATCATTTCAAAATAAAACAATGACTTCATGATAACAAATTGATTATTGTGTCTTCTCTTTAAGAATTTTGCTTTTTTTTCCGCATCTGGGAAGAGTCTGTTGGAGTAAATCTGGCATGTTCATCCTGTACTGTACTGTGTTTCTCTAGGTCATGCTCTTGAAGCTGGCTGGTTTCTGCTGAAGTATGCGCTCACAAAAGGAGATGTTCAGCTGCAGAAGACTGCAGTGGAGAAGTTCATGGAGGTTCCATTCTTCACTGGATGGGACAAACAGCATGGCGGCCTGTTCTATTTCCTGGATGTAGATGGTCATTGTCCAACTCAGGTTAGATTATGGCTGCATTCGAAACCGCCTACTACTCAGTAGGTACTGCATTTGAATTTAAACTTACTACTCTACTGTTAGAAAAGTATGTTCTATACAGTATGAATGTAAGCAGTATTAATGGAATTCAGACGTACTACATCTCCCATTTGTCATGGTCATGTGACCTACCTTCATCTTTTGCGTCTCTTCACTCCCATTTATGAATTCTCTCACGGGGCATCATGGGATAGCACAGCGTGCATAGGATGCGCACTTCAGAATCTCGCCGGAAGTAGTAAGTTATCCGGGTACTTCTCACATACTAATTTTCAAATTCTATGAATTCTGACATACTACTCGGCTCGCACGATGATTTTAGCGTACTGAGAAGTAAGCGGTTTCGGATGTAGCCAATGTATTTGATTCACAATTTTGAACTGATGTTGGATAGAGTAGTAGTGACAGGAAAAAAATCAAGTCAATGAAATTGTCAGATTGAAAATGAACATTTTTTTTCATCATATACTAGCATTCAAGTGGTTCCAAGCCTGTAGAACACAAAACAAGAAATTCTGAAGAATGTTGGGAACAAGCAGCCATTAATATCTGTAGCAGTTACAAAAATGATTATAGAAGTCAATAGTTGTCTTTTCCACCAACAGCTCCATTGTTTTGTATATATCTTCTGTGTTCAACAGAAGAAAGAAAATTTAACCGGTCTGGAACAAGAGGTTGTTGAGTAAATTGTCTGAATTTTCATTTTTGGGTGAATTATTCTTTATCGCATTGTTCCATATTGGATTCAATGGCACAGAAATATTTAAAACTGGCTTCTTCTAAGGGCCCTTCAGTAGAGTTTTTTTTCATGTAAAGAGTAAAGCAAATGGCTGTTCCGAGTAAAAAAAAAGGATTTGTGTCCATTTCTGTTAGGCAAAGACATGAGCTCTTCAGAATAGAATTCTACATTAATATGCATTTACAGTATGTGTGTGTGAACAGTTGGAGTGGAATATGAAGCTGTGGTGGCCTCACTGTGAAGCTCTGATTGCCTACCTGATGGCCTACAGTCACAGTAAAGAGCCTCTGCTATTGGACCGATTTAGATTGATCTACAACTACACCTTCAAACACGTAAGACATCTATTTCACTGACATTGACATTGTATTTAGTCACGATAAATTCAAATTTAGTTTTTTGTTTCAGTTTTCTGATGAGGAGCATGGTGAGTGGTTTGGATATCTGAATAGTCAAGGAGAGGTTGTGCTGGATTTTAAAGGAGGACCCTTTAAAGGTAAGGAGTTGTGGAGAATTGCTTTCCACCAGTCACCATTTATTGCTAACCCGAGGGGTTTTAATACAGAGGTTCATCCAGTATTGCAAAACAACTTTTCTGAAACCAAAAATTCAGAGTTAGTTCATTTAACCGAGTAGGTTGACGCAATCAAATTCACCACGGCTATTAAAAAGTCATGATCAATTGAGCTCCAATATGATTCTCATGTAATTCACCATGGCATCAGTAGCCCAAAAAGTAATCCACATACTTGTCCCCCAGTATGACTGCAACTATGCTGACTATAATCATATATATCCATAAAAAAGGTGAAAGGAGCCATTTTAGGAAGTTGCTGCAAGTCAATGGTTTTATTTTTATGTATGAGGTAAACTTGCAGAACACAGAGTTATTGAACCTACTGTGTTTATACATTTATATTTAAATATTAAGATTGAACTACTAATGTAAAAAAGGTCAGTCACAAAGTAAGTTGTGAAAAAAACGTTCATATTCCAAAAATGCAGATTTGTCAATTCAGATCCTGAAGTTAATTTGTTAGCAAATACATTAAACTGAATTAATTTAACAGTTGATTCATTAGAAAATTGAGGCATATATCTTTTGACCACCTCTAAAGAAACAGTCACCTTATGATCTCAAGGATCCTCTATAAAACTATGAATTTAAGTGACTTAACTGACAAAAATGCTATTTTTTTTTATTAGTTTTTCTCCATTGGTTTGGCTCATTTCTTGTAACAGAAATTACATTCTCAAAATTCTAAGACCATTTGGCAAAACAGTGTTACAGTTTAGCACAGCATTATAGCTCACTTGCAAAAGCTCATATCTCTCCAATAACAGTTCACTCATGCATTGAAACTAAATTCCTTTCCCATATAAAAAGTCAGTGCCACAAAAATGGCAAATATCCTTCTCAATTGCTTTGGATCATTTCTTGAAACAGACCGGACATTCTCAACACTCTTGGTGCTTTTGCCAAAATAATGTGGATGGTTCGGCACAACACCATGGTTCACCTGCAACAGCTCATACATTTCCCAAAACAGTTCACTCGTGTGTCAAAACTAAATTTCCTTCTCATTTAAACAGTCAGTGCCCCCAAAATGCTTTATCCTTTTGGCATTGTGTAAGTACTGCAAGTCAAAATGTTTAGATGTTTTGTCACTATGGCAAAGGACCACTAAAATATCACTCATGTCCACCTTACAGTCTTAGCCCAGTCCTTCATTGACAATGGTTACTGTACTGTTTTTGTCTAGCTACCAGAATACAATTGTGTATAAAATAAAACAAAAAAAAAAGAAATAGGATTTTAGGGTAAGAGTAGCCTCCAAGGTTTGACGTCACATACTGCCAAGGAAATGGTAACTCTTATTTTTATTGTAATGATCAACCACACACAATGTAACTTCCATATATCAGAGCAAAACGAAACTGTATACAGCATAATAAACTGTAATATAAACACACAAACAAAACACTGGAGTGCTATAACTTTCCCTACGAAAGTTTTGGATGTAGGAGACTGTAGAGCGAGGCACATTTAGGCTGCACTCGGCGACCTGCCTCCGCCATTGTGAGGCCATGGTTTATGACATGGTCTATAACTCTGGCCTGAATTTCATCCGGGACAGCACAGTGTCTTCATGCACCACAGCCTCTTCCACCACCACACACCTTTACCCCTCTACCATGAGCAGACAGCTGCCCTTGTTCATTTACTAGGCCAAGTGCCTCCATGTTCAGAAATAGTGCTGGATGGTCAAGCTCTTTACATACATGTTAGGCAGCATTTACAGTCATGGGCAGCACCTGTCAGGTAACTAAACATACTGTTTGATTGGTCATCTGAGATGTGTGAAACTCCTCCTTCATTAGTCAAGTTCTAGTTTCACCTGACTGTCAATTGCTGTAATCAAATGTTCCGAGGATTCACCTACTGTATGGTATTGTGGTCTTGACTAATTTTGACAATTGAACAGACTGTTGTGCATGGGATGACTTAAACAATGAAATGACGCTGACACATTTTGGAGAGAACAACCATTAGACTGAGAATCAACAATCAGTTTAGATCAATGAGATCTATTCACTTGGAAATTGTGCTAAATGTAGGTTAGATGTACTTAATCATTTGCAAAGATGTACCTAGACCATTGCAATTTGATGAAATGTTGTGAACAACTGCCAAGTGATATGAAGGTTTGTCCAAGTTGCTTTGAGAATGCAATTTCTGTTTCAAGAAATGAGCCAAACCAAAAGAGAAAAACTGTAATAAATGAATAGAAAATTCTGATATATGGTCATATATACACAAATTATAGTAAATGTATTGTATATAATAATTATTATAATGTATATAATAAAACATACACATTTGTCATTTTAATGGTTGATTTTGTGCCATTTTTGAAAAATGTACATATATTTAAAAATAAAAATGCAAAGATGAACTTGTATATTAAATATGTGATATGCATATCAACTAAGTTAGGGTATTTAAATGGCTGCTTCTGCTTAAAAAAACACATCTGGGTTTACCAAAGTAAACATACTTCAGATCAGGATAGGTTGAAAGTATTTACCATAGTATCACTGAGTTAAAGTGACATACCTTTCAGAGATGGCACTGGCTTACCCTGCTTTCTCAGGTTTGAGATAGCTACCATTTTGAAACAAAAAAGCCAGTTTCCCTCATTTCACGATTAATACCTGCTTTCAGAAACTGATCTCCGCTGTAGGATTTTCTTCTACCTGCTTGAATATGTCCCATAAAAATTCAGTTATCTGGCTTTATTTTAACAACCTTGTTCAATATTAACCCCTTTTTTTTCCCCACACAGGCTTCTTCCACGTTCCTCGATGTCTGTACATGTGTGAGAAGCTTCTGGACAGTCTTCTTGACAGACAAGATGCTTAAACACACAGATGATGATGATCTTTTAGATATAAAATGCAATTATAAAATTTTAATTAAATACTTTTAATCATTCTAATGTTGCCTTTTACAGCATTAACGTCAGTTTTAGGTTGAGTGTAAACCTGTGTAATATTTTGTTTTTCTGTTTAGGATGAAAAAGGGACCATGATTTTTTTTTTCATTATTGTTTGCTATGGCCAGTGATGTGTTCACTAAGATGTAAAGAGGGTTTTATTCATTTCCACATGTAACATTCTTATTCAGCGACGAGTTGAAACTGATAAACATCCTCAGTTTTATGCTGCTCTTATGGATTCCTCTATATTTTGTAATTCCTACATGCATGATTAAAATCACATGTAAAGACACACAAAGTGCGGTAAATAAATATGATTACTGAAATCTTTGCATTTAGCTAACCTTAATCAGCACTTACATCATTTAGCTGATTCAAGATTTTTGTAAAACTCTGTACTCTCAAATACACAAAACAACACTCTGAAGTCTCAGAATTTCAGGAGGTGGCTGTTTTCTTCAGTACATTCCTAAATTACAGAACTGAAACTGTCTAAAAAAGAAAAAGAAAAAACTTGCAGAAAACTGAACAAACCTTGGCAAATGGTTTGGACTGCATTTGCAAGTGTTTCTAGTATTTATCAACAATGATTTTAATTATTTCTTTATGTTTAGTGCAGGGGTCACCAAACTTATTCCTGGAGCGCTGGTGTCCTGCAGATTTTAGCTCCAACCCTAATCAAGCACACCTGGACAAGCTAATCAAGGTTTTACTAGGTATACTTGAAACATCCAGGCAGGTGTGTTGAGGCAAGTTGAAGCTAAATCCTCCAGGGACAGCAACCCTCCAGGACCGAGATTGGTGACCCCTGGTTTAATGTGTCAGTATGCCAAATATCAGTTTACATTAACAATCATTACTTGCTATTCACTGTAATAAGATGAAAAGATTTCTGCATACACAAGGAATCAGCCAAATATCTGATCTCTCACCGTCATAATGAAGAAACTCAAGACTGACTGAATCCAGAAGATCTGTGGCAACATCTCCCAAGACGCTTCAGGAAGTCTACCTGCAAAATAGACTTTTAGCATTTAACTAAATTAAATCAACATTTGGTGCAACCACCACTTACGTGCTAGTGTATTTATGACAATAGCTGCTTTAGTTTTCCAGGTCATTTTGCAGGTGGGTTTTCCAAAGCGGGTTTGTGTCTTTCCAGATGGGCTAGATCAGTGTTTCTCAATCACATTCCTGGAGGAGCTCCAGCCATGCACATTTTCCATGTCTCTTTAACCAAACACACCTGATTCAGATCATCAGCAGAGACCGAAAGACCTGTAAACGGGTGTGACAGACAAAGGAGACATCCAAAACATGCAGTGTTGGTGGTTCTCCAGAAATGTGGTTGAGAAACATTGGACTAGATAATCTCTGTGTGGAGCACTGGCTGCTGTCAGACTCCATGTGCAAACAAAAATCTCACTGGATTATTACACCTAATAGTAGAAGTAATGTTTGGAAATTGACTACTGCAAAAGATAGAAATAACTTAAATGGATACTTAAATCTAAATTTTGTCATTTAGGCTACGTTCACACTGCGAGGCTTAGAGCTCAAATCTGATTTTTTTTCTCAGATCTGATTTTTTTTTTTGCCTATCTGTTCACACTGCTGTTATAAATGTGGCCAATATCAGATTTGCAGTGAACAGATCATGGTCGTAAACTGACCCGCATGCGCAGAAGTACAGTTACGGACAACACAAAATGTCTAATTATGCACACAGTGTGTATACTGTATGAAGCACGTTGTCAGATTATGTTTAATATGATTATTGCCCTTTTCACAGACCACCGTGGTGTATTACATGAACTGTAAAGGGTTGTTCTGCTACTACTAATGTGTATTTCGGCATTTGAAACCTAAAATAAGTCCCTTGTGATTAAAAACACTGATCATTTGTGATTTATGACAACCCCGGCGCGCGTCTGTCTGTCCACCAGTGTAGTGAACTCATCAAGGGTTAATGAGCAGCCGCAGACTGTACTGTGACGGCGGAGTCGGTTTATCTCTGTTTGCAGTTGTTTTATTTTACTTCGTTTTGAACAACAGACACGTGCAGATGGGGGGGTTTGGGTGCTTGAGCTCCTGTCTTTTATTCGCTCTGAGATAATGTTCATTCTTAAAATGAAAATGCCCCCTCCTTAGTGCACGGATCCCCTTTCCGCAACACCCCCGCTCTTTAGCATCGCGATCATCTATTGTCCCGATCGTTAACCAGATTGGTTAACAAGCACCAGTTTTGCCTTCAAAATGAACAACCTTCTGTGGTAAAGTAATCGCCCTGTGTGTTATTCAGGCCCGGATTAAGAATTCAGAGGCCCCTGGGCACAATGTCTTGTAGGCCCCCCTACAAGGCCGCACCCCTATTTGAATTAAAAAATAAATTAATATATATTTTAAATAAAGTTAAAGTTAATCTATAATATTTTGCCCCACATTTTTTAAATACATGACATAGTACATATTTATAGTTAAATATTTACCTGATTTTAAAGCATTTAAAGCACACTTTGATTAAAAAAAAACTAATACAACTAGTGAAAATTAATGGTTTTTAATATACTTGTTCAAGTTCACTGAAGCGGTACTAAAAATTTATATTTAAGGGTATTTTTAATGTATAACTTCTACAAACTTGTAATGCATATGATTTGGATATAACACCTCTCCAATTCAGTTCTATGAATCTTGAGTCCTCCATTATACACACTGATTAATGATTCCTGCTGTCTCCCTCGTGATGAAGAAGAGTAGGCAAAAAGCACTTGATTATAAAGCTGAAAGTATCTGAAATCACACACACCATACCAGTTCTCTCATGTCTCTCTCTCTCCATGAGGTCAGAGAATATGGGTGAAGCAGGGTGACTAACATTGTAAATACAGATTAATTATATTAAGATGTCGCTAACATTTAACACCAGGTGGAAAATAACTGTTTATAGAATATGTATTATTATTATGCTTATTAAATACCTTGACAAATTTTATATACTTTATTTACATTTTTTAACAAAAACATTTCCTTTCTATTGAAAATAAATTTATTTCCAATCTGATATGTAATGGGGGGAAAAAAGAAGAACGTGTTCGTCAGACGCTGAATTCGAACCGCGTTAATGGTCGATCGCCTCAAAACACGTTACCATGCTTTTTACAAGTTACGCCACACACACCTGTTGACATCTGCGCTCTTAAGTTATGTTGTCTCTGTTGATCAAACGGCGCTGACGGGAAGCCAACAAGGTGCGCTATTTGCACTTAGCCTAAATAGACACTCCAAAAACAGCATTTCCCCCCTCGCAGGGGCCCCAAGTGCCCCTGGGCCTGTGCCCATAATGCCCATTGGTTAATCCGGCCATGGTGCTATTCTACTATGTTGCAGAGGTGTAGATGATGTTTGCAGCACAGAATGATGATTGTCGCTCGAAGATTATGTAAAAGTCACATGAAATCCGACATAACCGTTTACACTGCGGCCACATTGCAAAACATCAGATCTGTGTCTGATTTAAGACTACATATGAAAGTGGCACAAATCTGAAGTGAAAAGATCAGATTCCATGCGGTTTGGGCTGTTCACACTGTCAAGACCTGAGTCACATATGGGCCAAAAGATCAGATTCGGGCCACTTTTGCCTGCTGTGTGAACGTAGCCTTACTCACTTTAGGTTCAAACTGCTATCAATGTTGTCTTCTGTTAAACACAAAGGAAGATATATTGAAAAAAAAAAGCTGAAATCATGTAACCATTGACTTCCATAGTGTTTGTTTTCCGGCTACCGCAGGGGTGCTTAAAGCTGCGGTCACACTGCACTTTTCTCCCCATAGACTTTCATTCATACGCACGCGAATGCGTCAGACCGGAAACGCAAGGTCGCTGCGTTGCAAAGTTCAAGCTTGGTAAAGGATGACTAGCAAAATCGCATCACTTGACTGCGTGAGACCAATCGAGGATCAAAACAGGACAGAAATTTTAAATTATGGCCCGATTGCTCGCTTTTGTAATTGTCTAACCATCTTGTCTAATCATCACACAAACGCCTAGTGTGACCGCAGCTTCACCCTGTCCCTGGAGATCTACCTTCCTGCAGATTTCAGTTGCAACCCCTATCAAACACACCTGCCTGTAATTATCAAGCGCTGTTCAGGTTCGAATTAATTGGTTCAGGTGTGTTTGATTAGAGTCGGCGCTGAACTTTGCAGGCCCCGACATACAGGCATCAGCTTTCTCCTATATATTTTATTTCCATTCTATATATAACTTAATAATCTTTTGTGTTCAAAAGAAGAAATTCAAAGCTTTAAACCCACTTCTGGATAAAGAGCGAGTAAATTAAAATGTTTGGGTAAACGATCCATTTAAAACATTGTTTTTGCTGGTGAAAACCCCCTTTTTACAATACTCTTATGTTCTAGTAATAAATTTACAGATGAGCTGATGCTAGACTGTATTTGTGGAGAAGGTAGACGGAGGAAGTGTTGTATTTATCAAAAATGAACAGTAAAAATCCACATCAGCTCATATGGTAGTTTGCACCTGCTCAGGGTTTCTGCAGGTTTCACAAGTCAAATTTAAGAGTTTTTAAGAACACAAAGAACTTCAGACTTGATACTAAATGTTACAAATGGCCCAGATGAAAAATATTTATATTTGCCCCTTTAAAAAAAAATATATATATAATTGAATATTTAATAATACAATGATAATTTGATAAATACAAATTTAAATATTTAAAATTTTAGCAAAGTTTTTAAATATTGTGCAAGCTCTAGTTGTAAACAAACTTTTTTCATCAACAACAACAACAAAAAAGGACACGTTTTAAAAACTACCAATAATGAAAAGTATGCACAACAGTCGGTCCAGGTCAGTGTCCTCATGAGTAAATAAATAGAGAACTTTCGAACAAATATTATGATTAATTAAACAATTAGAGTAAATAGTTAAAAATGACATTTTGAAATAAAAAGTTAAGTTTTGAGATGGATTGCTGGTGATTGTATGGGCGGTTATGGCCAGATTGGGTAGCTATACATAATTTTCCTTTGTTAAACACCTACAACACCATATTTCAGTAAATTTAAGAGTATTTAAGGTCTAAAATGTTGTTTTTGAGATTTAAGACTTTAAGACCCAGCGGATTCCGTAGAATTTCATCCTACTCCACCTGCTCCTTTACCAGGGGGAGCTCTCGAGACACGCTCATTGACCAGGCAGGAGCCCTGGGCTCAATTATCCCAGAGCCCAGGGTTCTCTCCAGGAACAACAGGCCAAACCTGCTAATAGCATCAAGCAACATCTAAGTGTGAACTCTTGAACGGAAAATTAAGACCCATTTAAAATGATTTAAGACCGACAAGACAATATTTCAGTGAGTTTAAGACTTTAAGGCCTAAAACTTGAAAAACTAACCTTTTTGAAATGTAAAGACTTTTTAAAACCCCTTAGGCACCCTGCTGCATATGTATCATCTCGAAAACCGAATTTACAAAATTACCAATCTACAAATATACAAACTTAAATAATAATTCACTCATGTTCTATTAAAGAGCCCCTATTATGGGTTTTTAAAAATGACCTTCCAAGCAGTGTGTAACAGCTCTAAGTGAAGTGAAATATCCAGCTAAGGCTTAAATCTGAAAGTGCACCGTGTTTAAAACTATTGATTCATCTATAAAAGAGTTGACTCTTGTGAGAGGTTTAAATGAATTGAAGTGGAGGTAACGAATTTGTGGAGATAACGCACATTTGCTGCACGCAGACCCGGGACAATTTAAACACACGGCCACGAACACTGCAGAAAGAAAACGACAACGACAAACACTGTAGCAGAGCCCGTCATATTGCATAGACGCTGTGTGCTCTGAAGTGTGAGGAAAAGTTAGTGTAATTTTCCCTACCCAAAGATGAGGCTGTGAAGAGTCTGTGGTTGAAGTTTATTTTTGCAAAAATACATCAGCATTATAACACCAGCCTTGTGCTGTGTTCCCATCATCTTTCTGACAAGTGCTTCAGCAATCTACAAGCTTACAATGGGGCATTCATCGGCGGTTTGTTAAAGGAAGAATCAGAAATGGCTATTGATGTATGGGATATTGTCAGAGCTTGACAGGAACTTTACAGTACACAGTTCATGGATCAGTTTCTTCCTCCATTTCACAAGTGTAAATAAGTGCAATTAAAATGGTTGCCTCATTTCCTCTAGCTTGCAAAATACGTATTTAATTGCGTTTTGTTACTTGTTAACTTTACATGCGGCTTGTACTGTATCTGGTTAACTCTGTATATTCTCATATCGCGTCTCAAGCCACATTGAAAATGCGACGGGTGCCACTTTACGGATTTAAACGAGTTTATGAGCTCACGATCCACTGCCGTTTGTTGTTGCTATCGCCAGCTGTTCCTACACAAGTGGCGGTCAGGTTTCAAAATAGTTCAGCTTTTGCCACTGTGTGGATTAATACTGAATGTGTGTCATGGTTAAGAATAGAGCAATATGCTGGTGTTTAACTGCATTGGGCTCACACATGCACACTGACTACTTCAAAATTGTTGATAAGCCGTGGTGGGCATTTCTCTCTGTCTCACACTGAACACAGTCGAGCAATCGCAACAGACTGGTCATTGGACTAATCAGGGCAGATTAGCATCATGCTAAGGAGGAGTTTGGAAACAAATTAATCGCAATTTGGGAACAAATCATATGAGAGTCGCTGGGATAATTAGATAAAAATAAATGCATATTATAAGACAATGAAAGTGTTTTTTGACCTTGCATGCATATCAGCCTGTTGTTGGAGACCCCCAAAACCAAAATATGACCTTATGTAATGCATAATAGAGGCTCTTTAAAGAAAAAGTCACCTACATTTTTTAATGTCTGAGGGTGAATTCACAGCAAACATTCATACCTTTAAGCATCTTCCTCACTAGCGCTCCAGTAACCGAAGTTTCCTGAAACTCAAAGCGCCTCACAGTAAATGAAAGCGATTCCTAAAACAATTCTAAACTTTTATTTTCTAACAAGAGTGAAAAGAAACAAAGGCAACATGGAAATGAAAATGTTTATACACAAACTCACGACAGCGCGTGTCTGCAATAGCAATACCAATAATAATAATAATAATAGAATAATAATAGAATTATTAGAACCCCAGCGACAAAAGAAGATGGACATAAAGGGAGTTAAAGTGAGAGTGTGTACAGCTGAGTGGAGAGGACAGCAGGAAGCTTAAGAGACACAACAGAAGCACTGAAAGGAAATGACAATGAAGAAGTGGGAAAAGGACTATGCAGGAACCTATCTTAGGAAAGTAGCACCAGAACGTAAATGCCTTTGTTTTTTCCGTCACACTTTCAAAATATTGTACTAGTTTATTCACAACGTCGAGCCTCCCAGACAAAAACGTGAGACTCTGTACAAAAAGAATACGGTGTCATCGTGGCAGCCAATGCCAGTCTCCTGCTAAACGGCCCACCTCTGCCCCACCATGTGTGTGTGAGCGTGTATACCTGGACAAGTCATTTTATGCAGCACATGGCATTGGCGTTAAGAACAGTTTGGTACATCTATACTGTAAAGACCGACAGCTTAACCGCAGGGCGAATCCCGTTTTATCCCTCCTCTAAAAGAAACGGGATTAACCGCCTGCGCCAGTGCACTGTTCAGGATGGGATGGGGGTGAACAGACACAAACGGAGGAGAAAACAAAACAAACAGAAAAAGTGCAGTGGTTAGTATGGTCAGGATCATCCATTTGATGGGTTGAAAAGAAACAATAACGTGAGCTTATTATGTGGGGGAATGAGCCTGAGCCCTGCGCTTTTCTGTCTCTGTGGTTCACGGTTCTCCATCGGCTCCTCCACAGCTTCAGGAAAACATCACAACATCTGCAAGGGAAGAGCAGAGGAGTTTGTTTCTTTCGCAGACGTCTGGTGGCTCTCACAGATGAAGAGTGGAGAGTTTTGTACCTCTGTGTGTGTCTGTAGGTGGGCTGTCATTGAGGGCTTTCGTCTTCTTGCAGTCTGAAGCCTCTGTGGATTTCGGCTCGCCTTCGGTTTTCTGGCTCTTTCTCTTCCTCTTGGAGTCTTTCGACTTGTTGCCACGACCTGAGCTTCTCTGCTCCTGCAGTTCAATCTGAAAAACACATATCCAGTCAACACTAGGGCTGTGCAAAAAATATCGATACATCTAGCTATCGCCATCATTTCTTTTACGATAGTGTATCGATAGTCCAACCTCAAGTATCGATTCGAGTTGTGCCAAACGACCACCTCCTCCGCTCCTGTAGATGTCACTAACTCGCGATCAACAAAATGCCAAGTAGTACGGTATCAGAAGCAAGCAAGAGTGAGCATGGCATAAAATATAAAGGTGCCTCCAGCTTTTAGAGCTGACGTGTGGCTGCACTTTGGTTTTAACGCCTAACCAGGGAGTACTGAATTAGACAAAAAAATTTCATTTGTAAGCTTTGCAATATATATAGTTCTCTGTTCAATCACACTGTACAGTTCTAATGATCTGGAATGGATGGAAAATAAATTGGAATAGAAATTTTTATTTGTCTGCCGACATAATCAGGTTGTCAATATGATGTGACACACATACTAATACAAACTATTGCAATATATCTCAATATTTATTTGTATTGTATCATGATATGTATCATATCGTGAGACCCTTGCCAATATATAGCCCTAGTCAACACCCAAAAGGGGTCAACACCCAGTAGAGACCCAAAAAGGGCAGAAAAACTTTAAAGTAATAGTCAGGGTTTCTGCAGATATCATAATGTCAAATTTAAGGCTTTAAGACCTTTTTAGGACCATTAAGTATTAAATTTAAGACCTTTATCACAATATCAAAAACACGCATACACAAAGAGAAAACGCAAAAATCACTAAATTTGTGGCAAAATAAATGTATTCAAATTGAACAGTATTTGAACAGGTCAGTTGCATCATTAAACTACAGGAAAAAAAAAACATCTTAAGGCTGATTTATAGTTTTGCCTGGTGCCGCATCACACACTTCGCTGACTGCGCGCACACCTCAAACGGACAAGGCTCTTTAAAACAATAGGGGGCGGTCATAAGAAACCCATCGTAAAGTCAGACGGATAAGCAGAGAAGTAGAAAGTTTCCGGAACTACGTCATATCATTAATATCCTTCAAGATTTTTTAAACAAAAATTTTTTTTTTAAAGAATTTATTATAATGATTATAAAGATTTTTATAACCATTCAAGAATTTTTTAAAATCAAACTTTGATGCATCACTTGCTTTTGTTCATATCTCGGACAGATCTACCTATTAAAGTTAAATATTAATGACAACAGAACATGGGTTGTTCTACAGTTACACTGATATAGCAAAATTTAAAAAAATAAATAAATAAAAAAAGGGACTTATTTAGGGACCCAACTTATCAAAGGAATAATTTGTTACTTAATTTTAGTTTGTAACTATTAAATTGTTTTTAATTCAAAATTGTAATTTATACAGTGTAAAACCTATGAATGGTAGAAAAACATATTCTGTTATATTAAAACCAATCGGGTCTCCACTTTTGCATGGCCTTTCTTTTTGGTTTTAACAAACTTATCCCTCAAGTTTTTTTTTTACTTTTTAACAATAACTTTCCTCATTTCTGAGTGCAGTTGCAAATTTCAGATTTCTAGCCAAGAATTATTGTTCATCTGTTTATCTCTATGATCAAGCATGGAAGGATCATAAAGATGTCTGTACAGTCGTACCGGTTTCAGACAAATTCTCTTCAAAGATATTTATATTTATCTCAAATCAAATACGGCGTCGCGCGAACCCAAGTCTCAAAAGATTTTGTGCTGTCATGTCGCTCGCACCCAAAGCAAACTTCTGCAAACACAGTAATGACATCACATTCGCTGAGCGCACCGAGTTCAATAACAGAAAGCTGATTGGCTATTGCATGTTGGTCTTATTTGTAGCTGTAATACTGCAAATTACATTAGGACTAGTGAAATAAAGAACTACAACACCATGAAAACCAAACAACAACAAAAAAAAAGAATTTAAATGAGGATTAGAGGTAGCGTTACATAGACATCGGAAAAATAAGACCTGTACTAAAATATTTAAGACCTAGAACAGCGAATTTAAGCCTTTAAAGCCTAAAATTTAGATTTTTACATTTTAGACTTTTTAAGACCCTGCGGAAACCCTAAATAGTTCATCCTAAAGAGGATTTCCCCCATTTTTTACAAGATGTGATATCTCTAGTGTGTGTATGTGAAGTTTCAGATCAAAACACTGGTTCCTCAATCACGGGAGTTACATTCTAAAAATAGCTCACAATAGGTGAAATACGCAAAGTAGTCCACTTTATTTTTTACAATTATTATACATGTTTTAAGGCTGTAAAACTCCTCACTACACTATTTTTTTTAGATAGGCATTAACATTTTCACAAGTTTCTCTTGTTTAAACACTCGCGTAACTTCTACCTTCCTTTAACATTTCCAAGAATCCAACTTTTTGTGCGATGGTTTGCATTTTCCTCTGCCTTGTGGGTGCTACCGCAGGTAGGGCTGTCCAAATTGGCATTTTTTTTTCGAAAGATATTGCGATTTCGATTTGATTTGCAATTTAATTTTGTAGTCAAGTCAATTTTGTAGTCAATCTGTATCGTAGTTTCTTACTGCTAAAATGCAGTGAGTGTTACGTTAAAAAAGAAACTGAAAAGAGATCAACTTACTTAAACATTTATTGTATTTTGTAAATCATAAAATTTCACTTATTTTTCTGTAGAGGCACAAATAAAATGACCTTATCTTTCTGTAATCAACTCAAATTAGGGTGATAGTGTAGCTTATTATACAAAAAAATTATAATTTTATAAAAAAACAGAACCCTAAAATTGTACTTTGCTGTTGCTTGCTACTAGATTGAGTGCCAGTGGCAATACTGTCAGTTGACTTTTTTAGCAAGATACTCATATAGCTGCCTGTAGTGTTTTTTAGGTGCTGGTTGTTGTATTTCCTCTTGCTGTGGCAACAATTCTTACAGATTACCTGTTTTTGTTCAGTGTCTTTGACTTTGAAACCAAAATATTCCCAAATGTTGTTGTTGTTGTCTTCTTTGTATGTGATTCCATTCTGTGTACTACTTTCATATAAAAAAAAAAATGGCTAGTAAGACTATCACACACAGACCGCAGTTATGCATTTGCTCTGGGCGGGGGAAATTAAATAATACATATACATTTCATATCGCAGCCTCTTGTGATTAGCTAATAGCAACACTTCAAATTGCGATTGCAATTCGATTGCAATTAATCACACAGCCCTAACCGCGGGTGCCTTTGACGGTGCAGAATGTTTCATTGACATTATGGGGTTTGCTGGGGAGAAAACGTGCAAACATACAGTACAGCACTTCAGAGTCACTGCTAGCGATCAAAAATGTGTCAATTTGGCAAGCTGAACGCATTCTGTATTGTACAGAAGACACGGCACGGAGGAGATTGATTGACGATGGTCTACAGCCAATCAGGATGCAGAAAATAATGGGATAATCAGGACGCAGAACATAAATCGTTGTAAAAATAAAAATTAAAAAAAAGCATGTCAAATTGCACCAAAAAAAAATCCACGAGACCACGAAAGGTGAACCACGTTATGGCAAGAGACCACTGTACCACACAAATAATGTTTTATAACTTTGAATCTGTCGCTTTTAGTCTTTGATGCTAATCGTTTTGATTAGCGTCACTTTAAAGAGCATCTAGGTTACCCCTTTTTCCAGATTTAATACAAGTCTTTTGTGTCCCCAGAATGTGTCTGTAAAGTTTCAGCTCAAAACACCCACCAGATTATTTATTATAGCTTTCACTAGTTTGTGTTTTATAGCTCTCAACAGATTGTTGCTGTTTTTGTGTACTGGGCCTTTAAGACTAGTCCTCCCTGCCCACCGTTTCCACATGCCTGTCAGCGTGCCTCAGTCTCCACCCTTGGCTGCCTCAGACTCCGCCCTCGGCTGCTTCAGACAACTGACACAAACAAAGGAAGCAGATCTCACGTAACGTTTGCGAGAAAAACTACAGTAAGACCTTTACCAATGAGTATTTGATGCATTTGTTGTGTGGAGCTGCAGGATGAGTCACACACAATGTCGTTACAAAGTTCACGCACACACACTGTCTTTGCACGCAAATGTGACAGTATACAGGTTAATATCCACTGCTGTATGGATATCTGTTACGTTAATGTACAAAATAAACCTGATTTAACGTCCACAAACCGGGATTGAAGTGTCTTCTTTTATAATTGACTACTGATTACACACATGCACTGTTTTAAAACATTTTAAACTTATAAAACTCACTCTTGATCACATTTGATGATAATTGATGATCCTAGCAAACTGAACAGACCTTTTATTTAGGGTTGATTTGCGCACGCCCTGTCTTGTGGATATGATTATACACATTACTACAAAGACATGTTAATACGCGGCTGTCAATCAATTCGGTGGGCGGGGGGACCGCACTTCTAGGTCAAGTTGCGGTCGGTCTCAAAACCGATCCAATTGGTCCACCGTTTTTATGTTGTTAATTTAAAAAAAAGGACTGGGTGTGTTTATATCACCCCAATATGATGGTCTATATACTATACCTACACATATGTCTGTCCAAACAGCTTGAAAATTAGATTTTTCACCATAGGTGCCCTTTAAATTCAAATGAGATTGTGCTCACAGCTCTCTTTTTAAAAGAGGGCGGAGCTACAAATGACTGTGTCAGCGTAGCGGCAGATTAATAACAGGACTAATGTTATCTCTGTGAAAAACTAAAAAATATATATATAAAAAATATACATAATCTATGGAGACTTGGATGTTCATTTGTGCATCCTAAAACTAATGCATCTTAGTCACTGAATTTATTTTTGGCTGGTATGGTATGGCTGTATTTGCCAATGAGGGGAAGTGAGCTTTCACCCTCTTATAATATGCACAAAACAGAATGTCTATCAAAGTGTTTCTGCAGACTGCTTTTATGAAGTGTGATTGCTACAATTGTGTTTAAACCCTTTTATAAAATAGATTTTTGCATAATAAGTAACTTTTACATTTTATCCTGGATCTTCCATGCTTTATAATAATGGTGTTGGGTTGTATATAATGGGTATTTGCTTACAGTGCTCCAACAACAGCTCTCTAATCATTCCTCTTGGATTACTTTATGGAGTTTCTTAGGAATTTTCAAGCATGTTAATTTTGACCAATTGAAAAGCAGTTTAAGAAATGCCTTTAAAGTCTCATCTGGTCAACAACTGATATGGATGATATTTAGGTATGAGCTGGTACAAGATTCTGGCGGTGTGATAATCTTGGATAAAAAAATATCACGGTTTCCCAATAATCACAGTATTATGATTACTGCTCTAAAATATAGTCTTTTAAATGTCTGGGTAAAAAACAACAACCTTTTCCCCATTGAACATGGTATATTTTATTTTAACATTTGAAATATTTAAAACAATAAACATGTCAGGCTAAATAATTCTAATAAATCATTGACTTCTGCCGTCTTCATTAGTTTCAAAACACTGATTTCTTTACAACTGTGAAAGGCATCTTTGGATATCTTTCTTTTCTTTGGATGTAAAGTAAGTCACAGCAATGTTCAGGTCTATAGCATGCTTGGATGTTGGTTTATAAGCGATTGTTTCTCAAATCAAATGTTTCCTGAATCATGGACTTACCAGTAGCTTTTGATGTGGAGGGTTCTTTTCTGCTGGAGATACTGTTGTTCTAAACAAAACTTAATAAAATAGATGTAAAAAAAGATGCAAAAAAATACAAATACCTTAGGAACGATATAACAGGAAATTAATGTTTTTTAAAACCCTGACTTTTCAAAAACATGGTAAATCTTAAACCCGGTTATCGTCCCATGTCTAATGATATCACTGGACTGCATTTTTGGTTTGTTTCAACTGGTTCAGACCAGAGCAATCAGTGTGGTGTAAAGAAACCTAAACCGCTGAAAAATGCTACAATGTATCATTTGTTGCCCTTGGTCTGAAGCAAATGAACCTAACCACAAATGTAAAAGCCCCCTAACATAGTCAAAGTATTGACCTTATTCTGTGATGTGGAAGTGCGCTCATTTTTGCGATTGTTTTAGAACTTCTGATTCAGTTGCCTATTAGAGAAATTACTAGGAATAATGAATGGCAGAAAATGGTCAAACTACTTGCTCTACAAACAAGTGTGTTCATAACTATACATAAAAAGTAGAACAGCACAATAAGAAAATATTATTTTGCAACATAAATAAACAAACATACCAAGCCGTTTTTTACATCTAGAAATCAATGCAAGCGGACAAGACCGGAAGTCTCCATTCATACATGAAGAATAAGGTCAATAGACGGGTAAACAGACCTAAGCATTCATTCAGATGTTAAAGCTTAAAACGACATGAAAAGATGTTTAAAATCTTGAAGGAGCAGCTGCTGAGCACTGAAAACCCATAGAGAATATTGTGATACAATAAATGTTTATATTTTAAAGAGATGGCATGGCACAATGGGATTTGACGGTGTGGTTCTTGTCTGGCAAAAGACTCGTATTATATTGTGTCTCAATCTTGCAGTCAGGATCACAGAGTTTAAACAAGGAAGATCTTAAGCACAGAGTTTATAATGGCATGACAGTTGACCGGAAGCGAACGGTTCGTCTTACTGAAATGAGAAGTCCCTGTGTATAGAGCTCATCGATGAACCACTCACATTAACTACTTGCAACACAAGACAATGACCAACAATGAAACCCTTTAACATTTAAACTTCTCGCTTTCACTTCCAATTTCTTACCAGATTTTAGTAAACCTTGTTTGTCTACTCTCACTGGAGTTTCTGCTAAGAATGCGTCTTACATTAGGTATCATATATCAAGTCAGAAATTAGCCAAAAAGTTCCGCAAAGAAAGTAATTCCGGCAGGCACCAGAAAAAGCGATTTGAGTTCAGAATTTAAAATTATGCAATGTTTTTGATACAAAAACCCATTGATATCCTTCAAAAGAGTATGGTGTGTGGGTGAGCAGTTCATATTGTACAGAACATCAACGTATTATAAACTCAGATTTTATTTTTACTTTGTGAATCAAAAAACAATCTCTAAGCCAAATTAATCCTTTAGATTTTAACTTGCTCCAGCAGTGTATACTGGCAAAAAACTTGGTCTCCACAACATAAAGTTGGAGAAGAACTCTTCCCTCACCTGTATGAGTGTCCGCAGGGTGTCCTGGGGCGGCTGTGATGCTGCCTGTAGGATGCGGTAAATGGTGTGTGTTTGGTCAAGCGTGACCTCCAGCAGGTCTCCTTCAAGCTGAAGCTCCTCCAGCTGTGCTCTGACAGATGTGTTCAGCTCCACCACTGGCCCTTTAAGACTCGGAACTAGTGACAACAGAGACTCCACCCCTGATAAGAACCACAGGGTTAAAAATCAATAAAAGCAATACCTGGAAAACCAACATCAAGGAATCTAGTAAACGAACAAACCTGAAACTTCACGTGCGCTCGACTTTCCGCCAATTCCATTCTCACAGCCAGACTGGACAGAAGACAGACACGTTTTTGTTAACTTACAAGCAAAAAATGGCTAGACTTATACCCCTTTTCCACAGCATGAAACTGGGGCTAGTTCAGAGCTAGCTATTGCAGAGTTGGAGCTGGTTTCTCTGATAAGTCTTAAGTGTTTTTACATGCTAGAGATTCAATAAAAGGTTTATAACCAATTAATGGCGAGTAAATATTGAATGCACTTTCATTTTTGGGTGAACTACCACTTTGTGAACCTACATTGAGGTCTAAACACAGCAAATCGAACAGGATTTGATTTTAGAAGCCAAATATCAAATTCCCTGACTTTCACAAAAAAAGTTGTATTTCCATGATCTATAATGAATAAATAGTCATGATATTTACAATAAATAAAGTGTTCATTGTGTCAATCACTAAAATGTATTTTGATCATTTAGAGTCATTTAGGCATCAATAATGATGTTTAGGTTTCTAGGATTGTTTTGCAGCCTGTGCAGTAATCAGACACGGAATAAGCGTGAGTGATTTACATGTAAAGTCAATGCAAAGATGGGATTAGACATCCTGTGGCTTGAATTGAGCATTTTGTAAGGCTAACATGCTTTAGACTACAAAAGAAAGTGGGAGCAAACATCTGACAAAAGGAGCACTGGAACAGACAGAAAAGCAAGCAGCTAACAATGATGAAGATTGGTTCAAGGATGACGGCTGCTGGACGTGACCGAATTGAAGGACATTATTTTTGCTGAACATGTATGGCTGGTATTATTATGTGCGCCAAATTGATAAATTATTTTGTTTAACTTTTCCTGCAGTTAACAGTTTTAAGGCAATTCGTGTTTTAGGTGTATTATGGAAGCGGGTACCCTAACGCATGTCCTGAGTGAGGTACATTATGTCAGATGCTCCGGGAAGTAAAATTTGAGAGAGAAAAAGATGGTAGATAAAAATAAGAGTTATACACAACCTCCTTTTGGCTTAATCCCTACCGTTTTAAATCTTGTTTTGACAAGAGACCAAAATAAAGAAGCTTTAATTTTCAGATTTTTGTTATTGTGTCAGATTGCACACCTAACATACTAGGCAACCTAATATGGTAAATAAAATAAGATTTGTTTTACATTTATATATGCTTAAAAAAAACAAAACTAAAAAAATTTGCAAAATTGTCCTCAAATCATTTCTGGAAGTCATTTTTAATTGCAAAAAAAAAAATTCTGAAAAAATTTATTTGTGAAAAACTAGGGAGTCTGATTTATATAGTTTCAGTCAATGTAAATTAGAGATCAATGGTTCTTAGTCCGTTGTCCAAAAAAAAGAATGAAGTGTAAATTTGTGTATATTTTCACAGCAACAAAAGAAATGCCAGAAAAGTGAAACCAAATTTTAAGAAAGATCTGCAATAATCAGAATTTTTTCCCCCACAAAATGCAGAAGAGACTGATTGAGCACCGAGCAGACAAAAACACCCATAAACAATAGCCCCTTTCACACATAGAGACCTTTCTAGAAAAAATTACTGGCAATTTTCCAGAAAGGTCTGTATGTGTGAACAGGCCCTTTTTGAAAATACCGGTAAATTCGCTCCAGCAGTTTTCCAGAAAGAGAAGTTGTAACATTACTGGTAATTTGCCGGAATGCAGCTCGGTGTGAATGCAGAATGGACATTGCCGGAAAAAGCAAGTTTATGTCTACTCCAGTTAATCAGAACATTCAGACTCATTCACATTCGCACTGTTTATGAAAATAATTTTTTTTGAATATTTTTAAATATTTTTCCAGACACATTTAGCTGTTTGATGTCAGATAACATTTTTATGTTCCTTTTTAATGCCAACTGTATAAAAAATTATCGATAAAATGCTTATGATAAACCGCTGTTTGTTTACCTTCAAGCTCTGCTTGACGCGGAGAGCACGTGAAGGAGCCAGTGAGCGCCAGCACACACACATATTATGAACATCTCGATATCTGAAAGTTTTCCTCCACATGTTTTCAATTAAGTTGTTCACAATACTTATCCATCCACAGATTGTGTAATGTAGTCAAGTGTGTAAACATTTAGCTGCGGTTAGCGTTTCTGCCATTGGATGTCTCACAAAGCAGCAGCATGAATGCTAAAGCTTTAAATAAAAGTGAAACCATCAAGAAAAGGCTGACCCTTTCTATGTTTAGAAATACAA
Source organism: Danio tinwini (assembly GCA_903798205.1). Classification (NCBI taxonomy): domain Eukaryota; kingdom Metazoa; phylum Chordata; class Actinopteri; order Cypriniformes; family Danionidae; genus Danio; species Danio tinwini. The sequence continues at coordinate 1,942,890 of CAIGQZ010025690.1, forward strand.
GCGCTGCCGTTTATAGGTCATTTCTGGTTAATGATGTCAGAATTTACCTGTATTTTGAAAGGGATGTGTGAATGGTCTATTTTTAAAAAAAATTACAAAACTTCCGTGCCTGTGTGAACACCTTTTTTATTAATTTACTGGTGGTTCTAGAAATTTTCCAGATATTTACAAGTATCACTGTGTGAAAGGGGCTAATAACTAAAGAGTCTGGTGCCTGCATTTGATTGCCAGTAGACAAGTGGGAAAAAAAAAGAAAATAGCCTAACCATAACAATAGGCAAAAAATATATATATTTATAAATGGGAAGTCCCTGAAATTCCAAAAAATCCATGATATTCCATGACTAGGACAAAAATATATATAAAATTCTGTAATAGACCTTTTAAAATTCCATAATATTCCAGAAATTCCATGACCCGTGGAAAACCTGATCCAATGTGTTTGTGCAACTAGCAGTCATTTTTAGTCAGAGATTATAGATGAGAATAACGTGTTTATCCCTGTGTTCTGCTGCAAATTCAAAAATGGCAGTCAAAATAGTTTATTCATTTAGTTGGTCACCATAACCCCACCCTGAGCCCTTAATACAAATGCTTCTTTCTTCTAGCCCAGCGATATTTTGTGGCCAAAGTCAAAGAACCAATTTGGAACTAGGCTCAAAGCCAGCACTCAAACTGCCTTGGTGGAAAAGGTGTATATTAGGTTCTTTAGATTTGATATATATATATATATATAAAAATAAAATAAAATAAATAAATAAATAAAAATAATAATAAAAAAAATAATAAAATAATAATAATAATAATAATCGCACAAGCTCACCTGTGTACCATTAACAGCGTTCTTTTCACTCTTTTTTGGCGAGTTCCCATCCTCCGTCAGATCGATAACACCATCTTCTGCTTCCTCCGAGTCAGAAAGCACAATTACAGTATCTCCATTCCATTTCCTTTTCTCTTCTGGTTCTTCCTCTTTTATACTGACCATTTCATCCTCTACTTGTTGTAGTCTCTCTAGCACCCCCTGTACTTCTGGAGTGTCTAATGCCTGTTTGGCTCGACCTTGCCAGTTAATGGCCCTCTCTGTAAGACACTGCAACGCTTCTCCCTCTGGCAGCCGTACAGGTAACCTCTGCAGCGCCACCAGCAGCGCTAGAATGGTTTCCAGCCGTGGCCGTCGGGATCGCTGGCACCGTGGACAGAGGAAACGTGTGTTCCAGTCCCACCAGCAGAGGGGCTTTGTAGGATGCGTGTCTGAGGAGGCCAACAGTGGTGGGAAGGACACACAACCTCCGTGGAACCAGTCTCTGCACAGATGGCACCGGTGAAGCAAGGGACGAGGTGGACCACCGCAAACACACACTGTTTGGCTAGAGGTGAGGGAATGGGAAGAGCCTCCGTTTTGAAGCACTGGACTGTCTGAGTTAAGGGGTGCATCTGTCTCCATGGAGTTACTCTGTTTCTTTTCTGTCTTGATACTGTCCTGGTCGGAGCTTACTCCATTTTCGATGCTGGGTTTCGCCAAATTAACCTGCTGAAGGCGGAGGAGGGCTTCTTTCTCCAGACGCTCCCCTTCTTTAAATGCCATAACCTGATATTGTTGACACAAATGGGACAAATATGTAACACTTGCAATGACTTTATGAATGCCATTATTATTCTGATGTGAAGAGTTTTTAATAAGCTTTTTCTCATGGAGACCAACTGCACTCATCTCTAAAAACATTTCCAAATCAAGCATCTGATTCAACTCATCAGCTTTGTTTATATAGTAGTCAACATTTTGACCAAAAAAAGTTTTCCCAAATTGTCCCAAGACAAGAATGGATTTCATTGAATATTTTTTGGACAACTTTGATGAAAGATGATCATCCACTTGAAATGTTGACTACTGCAGACACCCCAGTAACTAATGTTTTTTGTTGGTGTGCCTCCAGAATCACGGTTGCCAATAACTACTCTAGGCTGAGTTCCAAAAACCCAGTGAGTGGCCTACAAATTCTAAAGCTGAAAGTATAATTCATATGTTGTCATTTAATTCTGTTAAATTAAATTAAATTCATGTTTATTTATATAGTGCTTTTCCCAATGTAGATTGTGTCAAAGCAGCTTAACAAGTAAAGTCCAGATTTTGAGAGGCGAAGTTAGTTAAGTTTAGTTCAGTGTGGTTTAAGTTTCACTGCTGAAAGTTCAAACACTAAAGAGCAAATCCACCGAAGCGCAGATCCACAAGTCCCAATCCAAACAAGCTGGTTGTCTATGTTCTGAACGTTAAACAGAACATAGACAAATGATCTGAAAACATAGCCACAGTCACTAGCTATGTTTCCATCCACATATTTTAACCTGTCCCTTATGAGCATTTTTAAAATTGATGCGCATCTTGCCGTTTCCATCAACTGTTTTTTATGCACATATCCAAAGTGTATTAAAAAAAAAACAATTGATGGAAACGGCAATATGTGCATCAATTTTGAAAATGCGCAAACTTTTCATTCCATAAGAAAAGATAAGCATAAACTACGATGAAAACACTTTTACCAAACAAATTCCAGTATGTGCATAAATAAAAATAGTCATGCGATTTTGTTATAAGGGATCATGTGGTGATAAAAATGCCTGTCAATGGACAAACCAGCAGGCTGGCCACATGGTAAAGCATCTGAAATGTTGTTTTGGTCATTCTAAAACACCGTAACCGTTTCAGTATTAGTGTTAATATATTATTAATTACCTCCAGAACTGTCAAGAGCGTCTGCGCTCCGCGTCTGCTGCCTTTAAATGCCACCACGCATTCATTGCGTGTTGGCATTGTCTTCTGAGGCGCAAGTCATTTATTAAATATAGAAAAGAATCACGCAGCTACCTCAAAAAAAATAATTTTTACTTTTGATATTTGATGCCAGTTAATCAGAAAGTGACGATTTTGTTCTCTTTGACTCAGTGGGTAAAAACACTGTTTTATTTGCACGTCTTTTATGCGATATTCCAGTTTTGCAGATAGAAACAAAGATACTGTAGAATACAATTATTGAATATGGCTAACACTCGACATTCATGACATTCAAGGTCACTATGTTTTGAAACAATGTTTTTCATACACAGAGTCACACAAATTGGTAGTCTGAAGTTTGAACATATCCTAAAAGTAGCAGTTATGTATATAGAGGAACTCACAATAGCTCCTGGGTCTCGGAGGTCCTGAGCTGTGAGGCCTAATACATTGACATCCGAATCTGCTTCAGTAGCCATTGAGTTGTCCTCCATCTTCTTGCTCTTCTCAACACATGGGCACAGCACCTACAATATTTGCAAAATTATTTTTTTTGATATCAATGTTTATTTCCAATTTAACTTTAATTGGTGTCATCAAGGCCTGGACACAAAAAACTATTGTGATGTTGTTCAATTTTGTCAGTTGTTTTCAATCAGGGTTCATACACATGTTTACTACTTAAATTTAATAACTTTTCCATGACTTTCAAGTAAATTTTTATGACCTAATGTTTCATGTAATGTCTACGTATACATGGTAAATAATAAGAAAAACAATGCATGTTCAAAGTTATTACAGCTTATCATAAAACATGCTACAATCTCTTTAGTTTAATTAAATCTTTATATCAATGTAAAATGTATTTAGATAATGTTCACACAGCACTAAGAACATGAGAGCATGAGTTTGACTATGGACAGAAAAGAAGTAAAGACCACTAACCTATGTTTAAGTATACAGACATTTGTTAAACAAAAATCCATGACTTTTCCAGGTTTTCATGACTGTATAAACCCTGTTCAATGGAAGTGCTGTGTTTTTTTAGAATGTCAGCAGTGTGGCGAGGCACTGAGCTTCTGTTTTGCGTTCACCATTTTGCAAATGCTTTAACAGTTGGGGAAAGCGCTCTCAGCTGAGTGTTTTTGGAAGAGCACTGTCATTTTCAGCTGCACAAAAAGTGGACTCATGTCCCACTGGCCCACCACTACTCCAATATTTCAAAAGCATCTGCATCTTTACCTCAAGCAGACTATGTTGGCTGTTCTTCTTCAGAAAGGTCTTGCTGGCCTTCTCTCTCCAGGAGTGAGCACTGGCCACCTGCAGCTCCAGCTGCTTCAGCTCCTCCATCTTCACTGGCAGGTCCCTCCCAATGGCCACCAGACCCTCCAGGTCATCCAAACATGGGTAGTGCTCGCCATTCTTTTGCACAAGAGATCAGAAAAAAAAAGAGCATATAATGATCCATTTACCAACAATTAACCACACTGAATTGCAGGTTGACCATAATATGCAACATCAATAGCAATTTATTTCAGAACAGACCAAACTCTTCTCACCTGAATTTCCTCTAGATCTGTGACCCAAGCTCGAGCTCGGCTCAAGCAGGCCTGTAGGGACAGGATATTAGGCAGCTGCACTGGTATTAGCTGAGCCTCATTCACAATAGCCTCCAGTGTTGATAAATGGTGTTTTTGCCTGCTCACATAAGACAATTGAGAAATAAACGATGGCTATAACAGTATGGTGACATGTTCTGCTCTTCTCGTCCTCCAGCTCACCTGTCCTCCAGGCATATCTGCGCCTTCTCCTCCCAGCGTTCAGCTATTGTCAACAGCTCTTGAAGTTCAGCCATTGCGGTCTCCACCGACACACTCTGTGGTACATTACAGCCCGACTCCATCAAGTTCCTCAGCACAGTCAGAGTCACCTCACTGCCCTCCGGCCCTAACGTCCGCCTGACCTCTCCCAGCCAGCGGCCCTGCTCCAACAGCCCACTCAGAAGCTCACAAGCTGGGGCAATAACCGGCAGCGATGCACCTTCCTCCAGCAGAGCCTGGATCTCAGTGGCCGCAGGAAGAGGAGAGTCCTGCTTCCACTCACTCTTGGTGCTGTCGACCAGAACTTGAGCACGGGAATCAAACTCCTCTATCTTCTGCAATATCACCTGGAAAACAATTGATATAGAGTCACATAGATGCATGTTGCTGAAAATAACTAGCATTTGTTTGAGCATATCTTTGGTATGTTCTACCTGAACTTCCTCCTGCTGCTTTATAACACATGGCAGGTTCTGCATGGTGTCCACCAGAGTCTTCAGCTCCTTCAGGGTCATTCTACTGCTCTGGCTGTTGCTGAGGAGTTCTGTGCTGCTGCTCTTGCACTTCTCTATGTCCGTGAAGACTGTGTTGAGGCGCTGGAGCAGCTCATTATTGGGGAACTTCTTGTCAGCTGCCTCTTCTTTCAATACATCCAGATCTTTAATGTCTGAAGAGAGAAAATAAAAACATATGTGGGCTTTCAGTGAATGTCAACTGCTTAAAGAATGGTTAGACTGTAAGAGACTCATTTCTTTGTAAAAACTATTGCATTGTTTTGGACATTCCCCAAATATGGTTTCCATCTAAGGCAGTGTGTCAAAAACGTTCATAGATCCCCTCACAACACTGCATCTTTTGAATGTCTCCTTAGTCCAGTGGTTCTCAATTCCAGTCTTTGGGCCTCCTCACCCTGCACATTTTGTATGTCTTTCTTACTTAGGACACCTGATTCAGATCAAAAAGCTCATTATCATTGCTTGAGGAACAGAATTGAGAACCACTGCCTTAAGCCTGGTTTACAGTGTCGAGTGATCGGCATGACCCACGGCACATGCGTTGCCATGCATTTATACTTCTGCAAGCTGTTTGTGTTGCTCTGCAATAACACTTCTGAAACGCTAGCCGGCAGTAGGTTATGCTCCTCTGTGTTGTGTTTCTTCACTGGTGTTTTGTTTTTTCTGAATGCTACCTTAATGTACAAATAGCTAAAACTCGCTCATTCTGAGGCGGGAGCCGGCGGATGTGCAACAACTTTAATCATGAGATAAACACAAAACATCTCGAAAAGCATCTCCATCTGGAGCTTCCTCATGGGATTCGACACTTGTAAACACTCGCTCAATGGGTTTGCGCGACTCTCACCCCAGCCCACACTCGTCAGCGATACAAAGCCAACCAATCACAAAACTTGCGCTACATTTTTTGAGAGGTGTGCGTCAGCATCAGCCACGGCGAGGCGTATGCGACCGCAGGAAGGCAGCACCAGAGCATATGCGTGTGCTTTATGCAGAAGTATAAATCAGTCTCTAGTCAAACCCTCCTGATTCAACTCATGAGCAGAGACTCCAGTGCCCAAACTCAGTCTTGCAGAGCTTAGCTTCAACTTGCCTCAAAACACCAACCCTGTTGCTTGTAGTATGACTATAGTAGTCAACATTTGAAGTGGATCAAAACCATTCATCTAAGATGTCCTAAACCTATTCAGCAACCCATTCTTGTCTCTTGAACATTTTTGAAAAACCTTTTTATCTACTTTAAATATTGACTACTGTAGCAAGATTTAATTAGCTGGTTCTGGCGTGTCTGATTGGGCTTAGAGCTAAACTCTGCAGTACAGTGGCCCTCCAGAACAGAGTTTGTGCACCCCTGAACCAGGAGAAATAATTTTTGTGAGACAGAGACATGTAAAATGTGCAGTCCATGAGGGAGAGGCTTTAGAAACATGGTTGAGAACCACTGTTGTAAAGAAATACAGTTACCTATTTTGTTGCCTTCATCCTGCTCTAGGGCTTCCTTCACACGGTTGGCCCAAGAGTCAAAAGACTCAGCGCGAACTTTCAGCCTATGCAACATGGCCAATAGTTCATCCAGAGTATAGCGATACCTGCATATAGGAGAGAGCACATACGACACTTCCTTTAGAACACAAAGGTCTTGATGCCAGGTCTGATGTTTTATCATTTACATTTTTTTATTGACCATTTAACTTTAAGTAACCCATATCTGATATAGAATTTTACACTATACACAAAACAATCCCAAGTAGATGTACTGACCCTGAAAAGCTTATGCCTACAACTGTGCAATTTGCAATGAATGGGGAAGAAACAAGCTTTTGAATCTTGTATGATTTGTAAACATCAGCAAAATATAAAACTTCAGCATGACTCCATTGGGTTGAGTCTTATTCCTCCTGTGCTTCTGAAATAGTAGGTTGCTTGGTGTCCACCTGAGTTGACTATTCATCATAGTCACTTTTCCAATGATGTACAACTCGCATTAACATCATAATATGTGACCTCTCTGCTTATACGGCAGACACAAATGCTGTTATCCGCTTCATATCAGATTTAATTCCATATTTAAATAAGGTCTGAAACCAATTGTAATCCATGTGCTTTTTTTCAGCTTACACATTTGCCTGTCATATCCAATCTGTGCCACATACAAGGAAAAAAATATCTGAATTGGGTCACTTGAATCATGTAAATGCTGCCTAAAAGCTAATTCACACTGCACTCTAAAACCTTATACAAAAAAAGTTCAGATTCAGCATGTACAGTTTGTGAAAACAAGCCTCATACACACAAACAGACTAACAGACCCAATAAAATCTGCATCAATTAGTGAATTAGGTTTAAAAAAAAAAAAACACAGCAGGGAACAGGGTACTGTTTTACCTGAGGTAGAGTTTTTCACTTGGACAAGAGCAGAGGTCCTGGGCGTGATAGAGGCAGACGAGACGCTCCTGGCAGTTCGAACATGCCAGGGCTGAGAGGAAGCAAGTGGTCTTACATTTGTCACACTGCCTTTCATCATCAGGCAGCAACTCAAAGGCCTCCCTTTCAGCTTCCTTGATGCCCTGAGAGATACCACAGAACAAAATGTAGTAACTTAATTTATAGAAGTCAATTTGTGTGTTTGTAGATTATGGTAGTTTTGGCCAAAAATCATCTGTAAAGCACAGTGTAAACCACAGATTTGCACTACATATGATGGCACTACTCCTGTGTAATCTGTTTCATATAATGTCTATGTATATATGGTAAATTGCTTAACACAAATGATAGACCTAAATGACTACAGAACTGCATTTCACCCATGACAAAATGACAATAAAATACAACAAAAATGTCATAGCATTAACTCTTTAACAGGCATCGCAACCACCTGATTGACCTTTTATCCATAGGTTATGATTATCATAGGTTATCATACTCTCAAACATAGGTTATCATTTATCATTTATAGTTGTGTCAGTATATTATTCAATCCAAGATGTGGGCCAAACATTTTTTTTCCAAGTAGTGCACCTTAAAGGGTTAGTAATAAGTTTAATACTTCGCAAAACAAAATACAAATTATGATGATTTATACATTTCTTTAATTTAAAATGTTAACAACTTAGTGTTTAAATTAATAGGTAAAGAAATTACTGGCTTGTGTTGATATTATTATGATTAACGAATGGCATCACTTCACATCAGCTGTAATTCATTACAGTAAAAAAATAAATAGTAATAATAAAGGTAAAACACCTCTATTGTAAAAACTGAAGAGTACTGTCATGAGCTCCGCTAGAATGCAGCACTCACTCAGTGCGATGCTGTCAGCATTAACCCACATGTATGAATAACATTTGAAAATGGAGAATGTGACATTATTTTGTAAACCCATTTAGCTGGACTAATAAATGAAAGTTAGTCTACAGGGAGTGCAGAATTAATAGGCAAGTTGTATTTTTGAGGATTAATTTTATTATTGAACAACAACCATGTTCTCAATGAACCCAAAAAACTCATTAATATGAAAGCTGAATATTTTTGGAAGTAGTTTAGTTTTAGCTATTTTAGGAGGATATCTGTGTGTGCAGGTGACTATTACTGTGCATTATTATTAGGCAACTTAAAAAAAACAAATATATACCCATTTCAATTATTTATTTTCACCAGTGAAACCAATATAACATCTCAACATTCACAAATATACATTTCTGACATTCAAAAACAAAACAAAAACAAATCAGTGACCAATACAGCCACCTTTCTTTGCAAGGACACTCAAAAGCCTGCCATCCATGGATTATGTCAGTGTTTTGATCTGTTCACCATCAACATTGCGTGCAGCAGCAACCACAGCCTCCCAGAAACTGTTCAGAGAGGTGTACTGTTTTCCCTCCTTGTAAATCTCACATTTGTTGATGGACCACAGGTTCTCTATGGGGTTCAGATCAGGTGAACAAGGAGGCCATGTCATTAGTTTTTCTTCTTTTAGATCCTTTCTTGCCAGCCACGCTGTGGAGTACTTGGACACGTGTGATGGAGCATTGTCCTGCATGAAAATCATGTTTTTCTTGAAGGATGCAGACTTCTTCCTGTACCACTGCTTGAAGAAACTGGCAGTAGGACTGGGAGTTGAGCTTGACTCTATCCTCAACCTGAAAAGGCCCCACAAGCTCATCTTTGATGATACCAGCCCAAACCAGTACTCCACCTCCACCTTGCTGGTGTCTGAGTCAGACTGGAGCTTTCTGCCCTTTACCAATCCAGCCACGGGCCCATCCATCTGGCCCATCAAGACTTTCTCTTATTTCATCAGTCCATAAAACCTTAGAAAAATCAGTCTTGAGATATTTCTTGGCCCAGTCTTGACGTTTCAGCTTGTGTGTCTTGTTCAGTGGTGGTCGTTTTTCAGCCTTTCTTACCTTGGCCATGTCTCTGAGTATTGCACACCTTGTGCTTTTGAGCACTCCAGTGATGTTGCAGCTCTGAAATATGGCAAAACTGGTGGCAAGTGGCATCTTGGCAGCTGCACGCTTGACTTCTCAGTTCATGGGCAGTTATTTTGCACCTTGGTTTTTCCACACGCTTCTTGTGACCCTGTGGACTATTTTAAATTAAACGCTTGATTGTTTCATGATCACGCTTCAGAAGCTTAGCAATTTAAGAGTGCTGCATCCCTCTGCAAAATATCTCACTATTTTTGACTTTTCAGAGCCGGTCAAGTCCTTCTTTTGACCCATTTTGCCAAAGGAAAAGAAGTTGCCTAATAATTATGTACACCTGATATAGGGTGTTGATGTCATTAGACCACACCTCTTCTCATTACAGAGATGCACATCACCTAATATGCTAAATTGGTAGTAGGCTTTCGAGCATATACAGCTTGAAGTAGGACAACATGCATAAAGAGGATGATGTGGTCTGCACTCCCTGTATATTGCAAACAATCCAAAAGTCAGGTGAGAGTGTCACTGACAAATATCTTCTTAAAAATGTTTCAAGTTACAAATGAAGCATTTTAATAATAACAGACTTTCTGCTTCAACCTATTTGTCAAAGTCAGTTTCCAAAAATAGAGACAGCCAGGAAGTGCAGAAATGCAAGCACCTGAATTCACCACATAAAAAGCTAGCTGTTATCTTGCAGTATATGTGAACATATTAAAAAACGCTGGCTTGTGTCGTCACAAGATTTATAAGAATAGTACAATTTAGCACCCATAGTATTTTACCTATGCAGTTAAAAATTGTTTCCTGAATTACAATCAATGAAAGTGGAGGAGAGACCAAGCTGAAACTGTGAATAGCTTTTTACCACATGCAGAGAACGTCACATGAGACAGACAGACCATGCAATTGTATTTGAAATTTAACCAATATTATCAATTAAAATATATTCAAGTGTACAGATATTTGCTAAAAAAAAAGAAAGAAAAAAAGTAAAATGTCCATAACTTTTGAATTTTGAAATTATGCAGTTTAATTAATTATAAATTATTAATATTAATTATTCAAATAAATTTTGAAAGATGCAGTGTTTATTCAACAAAGTCAAAAGGCTTTTGGAAAATTTATTTGGGGCAGTGAGTATATGGTGGGCTGCAAAAAGATAACGTTTAAAGTTCCAAGCTTGTTCACAGAGGCTAACACACACACACACACACACACACACACACACACACACACACACACACACACACACACACACACACACACACACACACACACAGGATTAACTAAGAGTGAGGCTATTAACTAAGGGCCGTTCACATGTAGCGTCGTTTGCGTGCGCAAGTTTGTTATTTATTTTATTGCGTGCATGTTGGGAGTGAAGTGCATGCGGTGCACACGCTGAACGACATGTTCATGCTTTTCAGGTGCACCTAGTTGAAATAATGACGCGAGCGCACCGCGAGTCACGTGACAAGAACTGACCGTTCATCTTCATACTTTGTATGGAACATATGCATTTCTACCAAGCGGCAAACTCCCTCAGGAAGCTAATACGGAAGTAGCTAAGACTGCAATTCATCAACTCGTCTTTGGGGGCTGGCTCCAGGAAATCCAAATTATTTCTGACTGCAATGGTAAATTGGCCATTTTTACAGCTGATAAAAACATGTTTACAGCCTGGTACAAAAGATGGCTTTGGTGCATATAGCTAATAGCTGCTCGCTGTCTCATCACTTCAGCTGATTCCGGCTGATTAGCCGCTGAACTCTGCAAATATATATGTTTTGTTTAATGTTTCTTTACACAGTCAATTGCCTTTTGGAATTATTTCCTGCAATTATCAGACACTATAGCATGCTGTGTGCACTTAATTATGCTCACAAACCGTTCAAGTGGTCTCTATTTCCCAGGTGAGTAAAATTATATAACAATATACCATATCTATAAATGTATTTGTTTTACTTAAGATAATCTATCATTTATAATTTTATTTAGACCTGTAATGCACTTCAGAATGTGACAGATTGATTAGGTGTAGGCTCTAGAGCAGTCATCTGAAACGCTGTCATACAGTGTTATGCCTGGATTTCATAAATAGCCTTGCATTTTACTAACACAGACTATATTTGTGCAAAAGTGTTTGGAAGTAATTCACATTTTCCTCCTGTAGAAAAACGTCATAAGAACAATGTTTAGTGGCTCAATGTATTATAACAGTGTTTTTAAAAGTCTAAACACTTTATTGATATAGTGTACAACCAATCACATGTGGTCAGAACACAAACGAGTTGCAGGTAATGAAGTATTAAGCGTTTCTCCCCCAAAAAAAGCCTGTCTAAGCAAAATGCCAGCATGCGTCTGTAGCTCCGCCTTTTTGCCCTTGTTTGGTATCCCACGGTCGGTGCGATGATGCACGAACAAAATGACGATGGTGACAAAAGTACCTTTCAGACAGAGGTTCAGCAGCCTTTGACTACAATTGTTCTTTTTAAAAGAGAAATACTTAGCTAATATGATGCTTAGATTTATTTTAATTTATTTTCAGTGTAAATTATTACTTATGTTAAGTTTATTATTATTTTGTGCTTTATTATTTAGTTACTGAGCAGCTATAAACACTTTCAAATGTAAGGAGTTTACATGTGATTTCCTAAACTAGTAGTATTTTGAATTTAATAAATGCATAATAAGCGTGATAACCATGAAACTGTGATTATTCCTTAGACTATAATCGTACAAGTAAAATCTATAATCGTTGCATTCTTAATTATGAATGATTATAAAGAGTTATTTGACAACTTAAACAATAAGGAAGGTAAATAAAATGAAAAAAAGATTTCTTAACCACGCTGCTCTCCTAAGCTTTGATTTCTACACTACAAATTTTATACACGGTACATAAAACTTTACTTAAGATCTAGACACTACTTTTTCCCATCATTAAAAGTCCTCTCACCCTCTCCAGTAGGCTTTTGCGTAGTTTCCTTTCTTCCTGCACTATGATGAACATCTCCCTGTGTGTGGCGGCTGCCAGGTTCAGATCCAGCTTTTCTGGGCAGGCCGCCATCTTGCAGGTGAGTTCCTCTTGAGAGAACACACAGTAGCGCCTCAGCTGCCGGTAATGCTCAATGCAAGAGCGCCCTGTGGGCAACTAGAACAGAAACAGGAAAAGCAACAGACACATTATCTCACAACAAGGACTTCAAATATTCTAAATTGCACTGCTTCAAAGATCCTGTTTACTCTCACACACAATAGTATGTATTTACATAACAGATCTAAATGAAGGTACGTCTATGCATATATTTATTTACCCAGTCTGCAGTGCAGAAGTTGACTGCTTCTGCAAAGTTATATCCCTGATTAAAACCGCTGTGGTAAGCTCGTGGAAAGGTGATGACAAACTCCCCAGCACACTGATTGGTCCGAACCACCTGTCAATCAACAGATGAATTATGACTTGAGCTCACCAACAAATTCCTTTACATACAGAACACATATTGTCTCATTACACTTAGTCTATAAAGTAACAACTCTATTTTAAAATAACTAAGCTAAAAAAAACTATGTTATATATATATTTTAGGGCACTACTTATACATTTTTTAACAAGAAAACATGAACCAGCGCAATCAAATTTGCTTCGTCATTTAATTTGGTGCTTTTTTCAGGCTCTATTTGGAATTTTTAAAATAGCAATGGCTTAACACAGGATTATCTTAAGTGCACTAATAAAAAATTGCGAGTGAGTGTTACACACCGGCACTCCATGATTCATGAGTATATTTGGGTTCATGATGGTGACTAGCTGGTGGAGCAGGTCTGGCTGGAACTCAAATAGCTCGGGTGTGAGTTTCTTCATCACCTCCTCCAACTTTTCTGCTGATGAACTTGGAACTCCATACCATGTTTTGGGCTCACCCCTAAAACAGAGGATGCATCAGAATTCATTTAAACTACAAAAGAAGCAAAGTGCAAGAAAACATTTTTTTTTTATATATATACACTACCTGACAAAAGTCTTGTCGTCTATCCAAGTTTTATATGGCTTATATGAAAGGGAAAAGCCTCTAGATTACGCTTATTTTACCAAAATAAACTATGATAATGGCTTGATTTTTAATTATTTAATTAAGACAGTAAGGTCTGACTTTGCTTAGACAAAAGTCTTGTCACTTAACAGTAATAATGTACAGTATAGAATATAAAGTCATGGTGCATTAGAGAAAGAATTAATGTTGTGTATGACTCCGATGAGCTTGGACGACTGCATCCATACATTTCTGCAATGACTCAAATAACTTATTAATAAAGTCATCTAAAATGGCAAAGAAAGCATTCTTGCAGGACTCCCAGAGTTCATCAAGATTCTTTAGATTCATTTTCAATGCCTCCTCCATCTTACCCCAGACATGCTCAATAATGTTCATTTCTGGTTACTGGGCTGGCCAATCCTGGAGCACCTTGACCTTCTTTGCTTTCAGAAACTATGTGGAAGCTAAAGTTTGAGAAGGAGCACGATCCTGCTGAAGAATTTGCCCTCTCCTGTGGTTTGTAATGTAATGGCCAGCACAAATGTCTTGATACCTCAGAGGCTGTTGATATTGCCATCCCCTCTACAGATTTCTTGCACGCTCCAATACTGAATGTAACCACAAATCAAGATTTTTCAGAAACCAAGCTTGACTGATTTTTGTTAGAATCTTGGGTCCATGTGGGTTCCAGTAGGTCTTCTGCAGTATTTGTGATGATTGGGATTCAGTTCAAGAGTGATTCATCGGAAACATTTACCTTCTGCCACTTTTCCAAATTATCAACTGGAAGTCAAGTTATTTGTTGCTCTTACAACTGGGATTGATGACAAGACTTTTGTCAGGAAGTGTAGACTGGCTAAAGCAATCTAACATAAATATCAAGTGTGTGAAAATAATAAGTAATAGTGATTTAATAATGATTCTTAAAATAATTAAAGTAAAAAAGAATAATTAAAATAAAATGAAAAGGATGTTGATGGGAACTATGATTTTGACCGTAATCTGTGGGTTTTGGTAAAAGTATCAATGTCTTATTTTGATGTGCCTTTAGATTTATGCAATTGGCAGATGCTTTTATCCAAAGCAACTTACTTTGCATTGAAGATACACATTTTATCATTTTTTTAGCTTTCTATGAAAGTCAAAGGCCACAAACTTGGCATTGCTAGTGCCACAGAAACACCTATAACAGCATGTCATGGGCTAAATATTTAAATTATATTTACACTTGTACTCAAAATTGTTTACTTTGGATGAATAAAAATGCATCTTAAAACCAGATGTAAAATGCAGGCATGTGATCAGCAGATGACTAAAAAAGGATAACTGAGTTCCAGATAAATACTACAAAGCATATTTACATAAAAGCCTATATATTACCAGTGTAAATAATTGATGGAGTAACTCCAGTGGTCCTCTATGTGCCAACAGAAAGCAGAGAACACCATGCCCACATATAGCCATGGCACCTTCATGCCAGAGATATCTGCATTGATGTGGCACAACAATGACTGTTCTAACACAGGCATAACATTCAGGTTCCAGCCGCTGCGGGCATAATCCTGCAACAGAAACAGGATAGAGAAGTTCATACACATTTATTCATCAAAATCAAAAGCAACTTACAAGCGAATAAAAAAAAAAAAATCAAAATCAGCAGAGTAGCAGTTTATGAATAATTACTTGTCTATGTTTTTTTTTTTCAGTCTGAAAACGGAAAATAAGAGTAACTAACCTCTTCCTCCTCTGATAAGTGTCTCTTGCCATTGTTGACAGGAAAACCACTACCAAACTCTTTTGAGTGAATATCAGCACCGTATTCTACAGTTACATCTTCTTCAATACTGCTAACCAACCTCCAAAACTCTTTTTCAACCAGCTCGGTGGGAACCATCTAAAAAAAAAAAAAAAAAAACCCGCAAAAGAACAAATTTACTGTGATTCATATATGTGAAGTGCATCTGTAGGATCACAAGACTGATTAAAGGGCAGGAAAGCACTCACATGGACAGGCATGTTGAAGTAGTCTGCTTTGAAAGTGTCTGCCATTTCACCAAAGCTCTGTAACGTGTACTCTCTTGTGGCCTGTTCGAAGCCGAATGCCTCTGATGGCTTTTTACACTCCTACACAAACAAAACACACATTTATAATTAATCACTAGATTAAAAACTTAATCATGCTATATAAAGTATTTCAAGACTTATGCAGGTCCCAGTCAATAAACATACACAACTAATAGTTACCTAAAGGTTCCACAAACAAAAGCGATTTCCAACAAACACATCTTTTATAACAACAGAATGATGCAAGATTATTTTCTTGGCAGGTCTCCCTCACCTCTGCTACGCATTTGGGACAGCGCCAGTTGCCCTTGGGTGGGTCTGTGAGTGGAGGTATCAGGCAGAATGTGTGGTAATTATCATCACACCCATCACAAAGCATCAACTTCTCGTCCTCATCCCCGCGTCCACACATTCGACACACAAACGAGTCCACCTGACAGAGAATTCAGTTAGTGTGTGCAAAATCTGTCACTTTTTATTGTGAAGCAAGCAATTTTAAACATGCTGGTTTTCCTTAAATTAATATCAGGGTCAGACAGAGTAGTATTGGGTCTAAAAATTCACATGTGTCACACAAATAAGGTGCGATTACATGTAGTATTATTTGCATTATTTTCATGTGTATTACATTCTGAAGTGAAGAAAGCAATAGGTATTACATCTACTATGAGTATAACATTCATTTTTGTCTTGACACATTGGAGAAAAAAAAAAAGGTGACAATGATCCCGGTATACTTCAAACTAAATCAAAGAAAAAACTGAAACTAAGCAATTACGTAATTTTACTAAATCCGATTCTTTTTTAGTTCATTTTGGCAGTTGGTAACAGCTCACCAAAGCAAACTATTCAGGGGAGGTGGCTTTGATTTAGCTCCTAAACACTTTTGAGCCAACCTAGTCACGGCACATCGTTTCTACAAATTTGCGCACAACATAAGCACCTTTATAGTGTCTGTCTGCAGCAAGTGGAAAACAAAGATGCGACTCATTGCGGTGGCACTTTTCATGGAGGAGGCTGTTTGCCAGAGGTTTATAAACTGTTCTTTGTCAGCAACCGTTATTATATTTGGGGGTAGTTTTAGAGACTATCACACAAACTTATTAACAGAACACTGAACATGCTTTTCAAGTCTGAAATTGCGAGGTATATATAACATTGCCCATTTGGTTGACTTCAGAAAAGAGCAGTGCACTGTGCTTTTTATGTTGCATGTTGTTGTCCACTGAATTGACTTTCTTGGTGATGGAGTGTATGATGTCAGGCACTACTGATTTATACTTTTGCCTGGCAATGCGTCGCAGACCTCTGCTAACTGTGCACACACCTCACAAAACGGACGAGGCTTTTATACTTGACGCGTTCGCCATTGTGATATCCTTTAAAACGACAGGGGGCGTCAAAAAATAAAAACACACCGTAAAGTCAGAAGGATAAACAAAAGTAGGAAGTTTTCAAAACTATGTCATATTATTAAAAAACTCAAGATTTTTTAACTAATTATTTTTAGTATTATTTATAATTTATTATGAAGTTTTTCATAACCATTCAAGATTTCTTAAATCAAACTTTGATGCATCACTTGCTTTGGTTCACATCACAGCAGTGCTTAATTAGTGAATTGCGAGGTCCCGAGGTGAGGTGTTTCTCAATATGCCTTCTTCAGTGTTCTTGCGTCCTCGTGTAACATCATCATCAGCCGCCAAAGTTCAGTTTTTAAAACTCAAGACCACAAGAACGGAGGATGCGTGAAACTTCTCAGATGTGTTCTTGATAGAGGACACACCGAAGCAGATTTGAGCATCAAACTCGCTCTAGAAGTCCCAGAAGTCATTGCAACTGGGGGTGGGAAGCGCAACATTTTATATAGGTTTATTATTAAAGTTCAGAGACAAAACTTATTTACCTCAGGAGTTTCCCTAAATGAAACAGTAAATATAAACATTAGCATGAAAATCGTAATAAAGGAATAAACACATTAAGTGTGTTTATTTGCTGAAATTCTTTTTGCATTGTGCAATGTATATTTGTAAAGTCTTTATGCATAGTATATATACTGAAAAAGGGAATAACAATAAATCGTAGTTTGAATGCTGTAATGTTTAAATAATTTTCTATTAAAAATGCGTGAACGTCGCCTGACCATCAGAAAGAACACAGCATCTCATTCCTCACAGGATGCATTCTGTGTTCTAGTGGTCTCCTGAGTTTGTTCTTCTGAGGACACCTGGCAAGACCGGTCTTCACAACAACGCAAGTTCAATCTCTGCATTCTTGGAATTAAGAAACAGCCAATGAAAGTGAACAGCGGAGGGCGGTTGAGAAGGGAGATCTGTAAAATGAGGTGCCGTGCATCTCGGACAGTTCTACCTATTAAAGTTAAATATCAATGACAATAGAACACAAGTTGCTCTACAAATATATTTTTTTAATATGGCAAGATTAAAAGCCAGAAAAAGTATACTTACTAAAAAATACTGACTTTTTTTTAGAGATTTAGCCCACTCCACAATTCCCCCATTACTGCCTGGCTTGTTTGTGTCATCTACTTATATGCTAAAAAGGCAATAATGGTCCAACACTCCTGACTATTATCACCAATAAAGACCAGAAAAATAGGGCATCATTATATTGTAAACCGAAAGGTTGAAATATTCTTTTGAGTTATCAAAGAAATAATCTGTTACTTCATTTCAGTTGTGTAACTATTAAATTGCTTTAAATTCAAAATTGTAATATACACAGTGTAAAATTTATGAACGGTGGAAAAACATATTCTGCAATTGTTATCAAAACCACATGGATCTCCACTTTTGCCATGGCCTCTCTTTTTGGTTTTAACAAACTTATCCCTTAAGTTTTTCTAAACTTTAAAAACAATAACTTTCCGTCTTTCCCACTGCTGCTACAATTTCTAGCCAATAATTATTATCTGGTTATCCCTATTATCACGCATGGACAGATCATGAAGATGAGTGTAGTCGTACCCGTTTCAGACAAATCCCTTGGCGTGGTGCCACTTGAACTATTCGCTTGATTCTCAAAAAATTTAGTGCGCTCCGCTAGCCGAAATTATGTCACGCGCACCCAAAACAAACCTCCGCAAACACCATGATGATGTCACATTCGCCACGCACTCAAGCTAATTAGCGTACACGTCGAATATAAACCAGGCTTGACAGTGCTCATGCAAAAATGTGATGCATAGCAATCTGTAAAAATTTGAGGCTCTTGGGGCGCATAAGCAGCACACAAAATGCTTATCGCCAATAGAAAGTAATTCTAAAAATGCCTCTTACTGCAAAACACACATTCAGTGTTATCAGCCTCAAAGGCCCTTTTCACCTTATTGACTTCCATTTATATGAATGCGAATGTGCCAGACCCCTAACACAAGCTTGTGTTACAGGTTTTGCATGTCGCTGCATACCAAAGATCAAGCTTGGTGAACTCTGACCTGTGCATTTGCATCACATGAATGCGTCAGACCAATAGTAGATCAAAACATGACCTCTATGTGCAGAAATGTAAAACGTGGAGCAACTGCTCATTTGATCAGTGTCGCATAATTGTGCTTTATCCTGTTTTACCCTTTTCGTCTAATCAAATTGTTGCATAGTCAAATTTTTATGTAAGAACAGTTAAAGAAGGCTCAGTTAGTCCTTTCTGGTGTCAACCATCAACTCTGTACTGAATTTCATCTGTTTTAAACTTTTATTTCTTCTGCTGAACATGAGTTTTTCTGAAAAATTTTGGGAGGAAAACAGCCATTGACTTCTATAGCGTTATGTAGTGTAGTGTTATAAAGTGTAAAAAATGAGTACATGATAGCTAAATTATAATGTCAATTCTTTTTTTACTCAGACTAAATCAAATTGCAAGTTAATAGCTACTGATTAAGTTGAATCCCACTTCAGAAGTCGAATTTTAAGTTTGTACGTCTCAACTTACAAATTGCGGATTATTGAGGTTGCGTCGGAGTCTCATGGTCATCTTAGTGCAAGGCTCATCACTGGGATCCTTAGGTTTGTCAATGTGACTTTTGTCATCATCAACATCCTCCTTGATAATGAGATTTGGGGGTGGCGGGGGAATGTCTGGATCTGATTTTGTGACCGCCGTCTCTCCAGGCTCATCCTTCACAGCACTGTCCCGCACTATAACAGTCTGCGGAAGATCATCTGGAGAAAATGCATAACATAAAAAATCTGAAATGTTCATTGGTCACATTAATGAAAAACAAACTCATATAATGACGATGATAATAAAATTTTTATAGCACAAATTTTTACTTTCATTGACCAACATGCTTTCCAACAAATAAACAAAGAGAAACTACAAATAGGGCTACAACAAACAAGCTAAAAAAACAGACAACACTCAAATGCCTTTTAAAAAGTTTTTAATCTAGACTTAAAGCTATTGATGAAATACGCTTGTCATATTGATATTGGAAAGGCTTTTCAAAGCCTAGGGGCAACAATACAGAAACCAAAACAAATCTCCAGTACATTTAAATCTCAATTTGGGTAAAAGCAACAGATCCTGATTGGAGGACTGAAGGGATCTGGTAGGCTGATACAAAATCATTAGCTCACCAAGTAATAATGTTTAGTTCAGGATGAACATTTAAATGAGTTGGAGAATTGGAGAATGCTGGTTCTCCAGGTATATGATTAACATCCATGGTATAGCAATTCTTGAATGAACACTAAGTGCATTAAATATGCAGACACAAACCTTTCTTCCGCATCTTGTCTCGAGGTACAAGACCAAGGCCCATCATTTTAGGTCCAGCCCCGTAGATCTGTAGCTTTTTCAGCTCAGGGTTCTTCTCGATGTCTTCTTCTGTAGGCTCCGGCTAATGGGTGCAAGTGAAAGACTGTAAGTGTACTACAGGAACAGGGGTGACGATACATCACAGATGTTTTTTCTTTCCCATAGACTTAAAAAGCCACAAGACAAAAGCTTGTCTATGATGGAATGCAACTTCCATTACACTAAACAAAGCTTTTGCCATGAGGAACCCTGAGTAGTTCTTTTCATTGTGGTAAAGCATCAGAGAGGTTGGTGTAATCATCCCTGCACCCCATCTTTTCCTAATTTATCGTAAAATATTTTCATGCTCACATCACTGAAAAAACAGATTTATCTAAAGCAAAAATGGCCGAGACACAACTGCACTGTTAAAGCAAGAGCAAACATGCATGAAGTTAGTTTTGTGCCAAGTCTGACTGCTATCAAGAGGGGGGAGGAAGCAATTATGCATTCATGTACTCTTAATACTGAATGGTAAAGCTATATGGTAAAGTCTGTCATTAAACAATGTACTAAATGCTTTTAAAGTGCAATAAAGGGAAGTCTTTATTTATATTCAATAAATATTTTCAGTTTATTTATGTTTAAATGCCATATCAGCAGTATTGTCTATAATCATGATGACATTGGTAGTATATTTAATACATAAATTACAATCATAAAAGTTTTGCTTTAAAGTTTTGCTTTAAAATAAGATCTTTCAATTTAGTCAATGATAAATACAAAAAAAGTTTTTTTTACAGAAAACTCCTTATTAAACATATTTAATAAATACATCTCAAATTAAATTTACGCTTTGAAATAATTTATTAATATTTAGTAAATTATAAAAAAATTAATAAATTTCGACCACACACACCTTAGAGTATAATCAAAATGTGTAACCCATGAAAAAATCAAAATCTGTCAAAAACAGAATCAACAATATGAATATGAACAGCAATAGTTACCAACATATAGCAATATTTACTGACTTTAATGAAAACCTGAGTGACAATACTAAATCTTTGTTTAACCTTTAACTTATTTACTAATACTTATACTAATACGCAATATTATATATAAAATCACATTTCATAATTTCCAAATTACCAGTAAAAATCTGTGAAAATATATTTTTAACCAGTCCTAATAGCTAAATGTTAAAGCATGGACAAATGAATGAGCATAACAGCCAGCTTAACACTGACTCTAAAATCTTTTTACTCTCAAAAACAAAGCTTTGCTGTCATCACGAAGCAAGCACCTCATTTCTGACTTTCGACAAAATAAACAACATGAAACAACATGAACAAGCCAAAAAGAGAACAGCAGTGACATAATATTACAGCATATTACAGATAGGAAGTTATTTGCTGCCCAAAAATGGGCAAGCAGTCCACCACCACCACCACCAAAGAGGAAACGTAAGCAAGACAGCATTGCTAAAAGTGTGGCAAGACAAGCAAACTAGCATGTTTTAGTTGAACGAAAGACACTGAGGAAGAAGGGATGAATGCACAAAGAAATAAGCAAGAGCAAAAGCTGAAAGATGAGAAACCAGAGCATCTACGTGAAATCAGACACCCAGCCAAGCGTGAACAACAGCAAGAGCTCGAACAAGGTTTTTTTTGAGAGCATGAGAGATTGTTAGAGAGAGAAAGAAAGTGAGGGATAGGGAGGAAAGGAAAGAAAGAGCTAGAGAGAGCGAGGCAGTACCGAGGAGATGTGTTGAGAGCCAGTTGTAAGAGGGTGGTGAGTTGGATCCTCTGGACCCTGCATGGGGAGACAATAACCAAAACAAAATGGACTCCAGAGAAAGACAGAAGGGGAAAAAAAACAACAACCATGTGCGACAGGACAGAGCCAATCCAGGGTCTGTAGCCTCCTAAAAATGTGTAATTTCCTGTTTTAAGTGCGTTAAAAGACTTAAATGTTAAATATCATTAAAACAGAATATTCTAAGTAATCATGTATCAGTGTGAAACTGCACAACCGTTCAGTTGAAGCAGTTTGATTTATTTGTCGTAATTGCACATGATTGTTAAACAGATAACATCTGTTCATCAGTTTCTCCATAGATATAAAATAACAGCAATATATTCATATTTTATGTAAGATACCAGTCAAAAGTTTGGACACAGCTTCACATTCTTTCTTATGAATTAACACAAATAGATTTATAGGTCACTAAATCATCTTTAAAGGTGTGATATAATAAAATCTGGATGTACCTAGGACATTTTATTATTGCTTAATAATAAAATGTCAGTAAATAGAAATGGCAAACCCTTAGCTTTAAACCATTGTTTCCACATTCTCATGTAAAGCCCACAAGTGTAAAACACTGACACTTTTGTTGCACATGGCATCATTAAAAGACACACAGCAGGCTGTTTGACAACATTCCCTAGTGAGATTACAACAATAAACAGCTTTTCCCCTCATTTTTGAGATAATCTAAGCTTATATTAAACACACTATAACTGTAAGACTCTTACTTTGACATAAACAGATGCTGAACGGTGGCATGTGCATACATCAAAACTTTGTTTAGTGTTTAGACTTTTAAGAGGTAGCGTGCATATGTTTGTAATGACGCAACAAACACATGTAGCCTGCTGAACATAGATATTCACATTTGATGTCGCCTACGCTATTGTTGTCTATTGGAAGGAATGTGTCAATAGAGCCGCCATATTAGTACAGGGTAACGCTCCTTTGAAATTAATGTGGGAGGGACCAAGGTGCAGTGGAGGACTGGCCATCCAGAGCCATAGATATATAGACATACGTCTATGATCAGGAGTTTTCCTGGTAGTCAATATGCAATTATTATTTTTTTTTATTTTAGTTCACATCACCTTTCTACGTCAGTAGATAAATGACTGCATGGGCATTGCCGACAAAGAGCGTGTGTTTGTGTGCATGAAAAAATGTATTATCCCAAATTTGATCTAATCTATGTCCTGAAACACACACCCTCTCCTGCTTTCACTTACGTTTGTAAATGAATCTTCGTTATGAACGACTCAGGTGAACCATCGATATCCCTGCGTCTCAATGTGCACATCACCTTTTTTTGTCTAAATGGTATATAGTATTTAAAAATTTTATAATTTAGGGTGGACAGTATGCACATTGAGGCATAGGCACTATTATGTTATCAGGTACCCTTTTAAGTTATTTCAAAACTAGCCGTTATTTCATTTAGCTGACAATAATACAAGTTTCTAGCACTGCAGCATCTTGTTGTCATATTTCATTTACATTGCTTATTTTATTCAACAAACCAAGCCTAGTATTTAGTGCAAGCTGGTGTTACTTTGCCTTATGGTCAGTGTCGTAAGAGACCGTACGATCATCAATAACATTACTGGTATAGCACAAAAGTTCCTTACATACAAAAACATAAAAACAACGAAATCTCACGTATGAAATGTTCTGCCTTTGTGCTTTGTTTGCTCGTTACTACACCCGCACACAGTGCAAGAGTCCATCATATTCAGATTGTCTTTAGTCTTGACTGAGTGTGATTAAATGTCCTGGGAGCACTGTATCAATATGGCGGTGCTATTGACGCATACTCATGGTTCGTATGCGATATCTAGTCTATATATCTATGACCACTGAATTTATGCATCCTGTCAGATTAGTCAGTTCTACTGTGATTATTCTGGAGTGAAAGGAAGATAATAATCATCAAAAACACATCTGTTTTTCTTTACATTTAAGCTTCAAAATACATGTCTGTCAGACCCATTTGTTAAGTATAATTACAATTGAGCCTATCTGTATTTCATCCACAACACAACTTAGCAACAAATTAGGTTAATCTGGTGGCTCAATGATCGCCCACTCACTCCTTCTATATAAAATAAACATCACCACCTTAGTAGCAAAGCTATGCCTACTTCTCAATTTGTTAAATTTGACATATTAATTTTTTTGACAAATGAAATTTGCTTATTTTGCATGCTGTATCTGTGTGAGAATAAGCTCAGAGTAAGGGCTATGCTCATTAATATTCACAACCATTCCAAATATGGTCAAAATGGAGCTCATCATTCTAAGGGTAATTTCTTTGTTTATAAATGTGCAAATAAAACCTTATTAGGGTATGTAGCTAATCAGAGTACAATTAACTTTTGAATCAATGCACTCTATGGCACCTTTAAATGCCAACTACATTACATTTCTTATCAGCACTGCCACAATTTAGACATTTTAGATGTTTTTCCTGGGATGACTTTTCATTTTTTACACGTACCAATGTAAGATGCTTATAATTCACATAATAAAAGTTTTATGCACAATTCATTTTGGTCAATACATGTTTAAAATATTCATTCATAAAGAATCATAATAAACAAATTCAGTCAAGTGTGCCCAAACATTTTCCTGGTAGTTTACTAAATGTTAATGTTCATAAAAAGGACAACCATTGGTAAAGAGACAACAGAAGGTTTTTCTCCAACTACGTTTAACATCTCTAATGCTGTGAATCCATTAACCAAGCTAAAGTAATGGAAAGGCAAATTAAAAAGCCAAACACTTGCGAAATAAACTGTGGGAAATGACTGGAATGGAAATTGAATATGTAATGAAACTTTTAGGTTTATTTATGGTCAATGGTTTTAAATAGACAAAGTATTTTGACAACGAATGAAAAGCAGAGAGTGACAGAAAGACAGACAGAGATGAAGAAAAGATGGGCACAATGTTTTTTCTCTTTTTTTTTTACTGCACAGGGAGCGAAGCATGCTGGGAAATGCCTTGAGAGCATGGTCAGTGCTAAAGCGCTAAAACGTTTCAGAAAGAAACGAGGCAATACTTAGATAGATCCATTAACGCTGGAGCTATACAACAATTTAAAGCAAGGGTTAAAACTATCAGTATGCAACTGTTACATTTATTCAAAACAGTTGATTTTGGACCAGTTTAGTGGCATTTTAGGAAATATAACATGTAAACATTGATTTTTACACATAACTTGCATTTGTAAATATTACACAACAATTTGTCATAACTATTCTTTTTTAATTTAACAAACTATATATATATATATATATATATTTTTTTTTTTTAATGACAGTGGTAATGATGTTACTCACCTCAGGCTGAAGGCGATTGGCCCTTCGTCCATAGCTGCTCATCTTGGATGGTGGCACTGATTGACGCAAAGGAATGGAGTGGGGTTTGTATTCTCGGTCTACCTCATCACTGTCATATTGCCTGGGTTTACGTGGCTAGATATATAAAACAGTCATGTCAACTCACAATAAGGACAGCGCCAGTTACAACCACAATTATGTGAACTGATTTAAGCCCAATCCCAATTCCACCCCTTAGTCCTTCCCCTTCTCATTTTGCATGTTCACGTGAAGGGGTAGGGGTGTCCCAATTCTCTTTAGCTTGAAGGCGTAGGGCTAAGAGGAGGGCTAGATAGCCTTTGAAATGGAATTATTCAGAACCACAAAGGGTACCAAGGGGTAAGAAAATTTCACCGAATACACTAACTACAACAGCAAAATGGCTGCACACGAAAGTCAGGAGATGCACAATTTTGTATTTTTGGTCATTATTATTAATTTTTACAACAAACAAGCATGTTTTAATATATTCACAAAAAAATGCTAAATTTCACTATCTATAATCTACGGAGACCCGGAAGGGACGTGATGGTGGAAAAAAAACTGAGTGGGAGAAAAAAAAATGGCTGGGAGAAAAAAAAAACAGTGATAGGAAATATATATATTTTTTAAGTTTTTGCGTTTCCTCGCAAAGATTGCATTCCCTCACAAAAATGTTTTGCGTTCCCTCGCAAAACTGTTTTTCCACAAACACTTCCTGTTCACTTCATACATGTCAACCCACCCGTTTTTGCCTGGGTTATCATGTATTTTACAATTCTATCCTGCTATCATCATATCATTCAGTATTTTCCCATATTTCTCATGTATTTTTAATCTTAAATGCATGCTGAAATGAATATAAAAATGTCTGCATTCACTTTCTTTCCATTAAAGCTGTGCGTCGATCATCACCCTTCATGCAACCTCTGAATCAGCGAATGCATGTATGAGCCAATGACTGGTATAAGCGCTGACTGACAGAAGCGCTCCGTATGATAAACTGATCCCAGATCAGCTTCTGTACACTCCATTTAAAGAGGAGCGAAAGTGCAGGGCATTTTGGGATAATCGGGTGTATGTTTAAACAAGACAAATACTCTTAATATTATGTAAACATGTCCGTCCTGCGTGTTTTATTTTAAACACACCTAATGACAACCTAATGCAAAGTTACGAAAGTAATGGAATACTTCCATTATAGATCTGTGCATTCCTACAGTGACACCACTGTTATCAAATATAAAACGAGAGATTCATTTGCTGCTCTTCACTTGTTTGAAAACAGAGGTGTCACTTTAAATGGCGTGTACAGAAGCTGATCTGGGATCAGTTTATCATACGGAGCGCTTCTGTCAGTCAACGCTTATACCAGTCATTGGCTCATACATGCATTCGCTGATACTGAATGATATGATGATATCAGGATAGAATTGTAAAATACGGGATAATCCAGGCAAAAACGGGAGGGTTGAAATGTATAAAGTGAACAGGAAGTGTTTGTGGAAAAACATTTTTCCTATCACTGTTTTTTTTTTCTCCCACCCATTTTTTTTTTCTCCCACTCAGTTTTTTTTTCCACCATCATGTCCCTTCCGGGTCTCCATAATAATCCATAATAATAACTCCTGTATAGCAGAAACAGAATTAGGATTGGGCCTACCAATCAGCAACTTATATTTGCTATTTCATGGAAAAATCACAATAATGTAAACATATACTATTTTAATCAAAGGTTAATATTCATCAAACATTCACTTGTTCCTAAGAACATTATTGTGTACATATAAGCATATTCAAATTAAAATACAAGCCTCCTTTGCAATTCAAAGACTCATTCAACAACGATTGTCAAATTTCCAAAAGTTGGACATTATTTATTTTAACGGCCAAGTATTTTCACAACTGTCTGTATGGAAAACACAGAATTTGCATTTCTTTGTACTGATTTGAATAAATGTACTGTGATGTACATTTATACATTTACTCAAAGTTTATAATACAAGCATGAGATTCAAGTTTATGTATATACCTGTTGGTTATATCACATTATTAAATTGCAATTGAAAATGTATTATACTGAAACAACTGTGTGCATTTAAACTCATTCAGTGATGTGTATAACAAATACCATACCGGTAAACTGGCTCCAGACTGAAACAACTCAAATGGATACACAATCCTTTCATAGTGGGACCTCAGGAGAGAGCCAATGTTTTTGCCAGGAGGATAACCAAGTTTCTGTGCCACACGTGCCCAGCGTCTCTCCTTACTCACCGACTCGAAGCCCCCTTCCTCTGTGACAATCTACCACACAGGTTATAAAATGTGTGAGTTATGGATACAAATTAATGTATTTTCAGTTCATGCTGTTGTATAGATCCATGAAACAGTTAGAATGTTTACATGAGCATCAATACAAGTCCTGCTAACCATCTCCCATCTTGTTTTACCATCATCAGGTCTGTTGAATTACAGTAAGTCGATTACTTAGAACTGCCCTTATTTTGTTTTGGGAAAAAAAAAAAAAAAATGTTTTCCCACAGAATATCAAGCAACCCGAAACCATTCCATGGATCCACTTTGATTAATCAGATGGCCCAGTCAGGTCTGATTGGTCTACCACTAATGTCATAAATAAAACTCCCATTATTAAATCTGACTTTCAGCACCAGAGGCTTACCCAATCCACAGCAATTGTTCTCTATGAAGGCTAGACGCCAATGATATTAGCTAGATATGGCTGCTTTTAACACTGCTACTTGAAGCTTTGAATCCTTTAAGAATCTTTCTTAAACAGTGTTTCAAATGTTTTGAAACAGTGGTTCAGAGCATGCAAAAATTTAGCAAGGTCATTTTGAACTTTTTGAAATGCGTTTTGTGAAGCAATTGGTTCAATAGGAGATTGAAATATTTTCGAAGCTTTAAAACATCACTAATCTAGTATTCGAGTATGAGCCCTATGAAGAAAAGTTAGAAGAACTAGTTTATCAGCCTGAACCTCCACTGCAGGCAAGATTCCAGCAGTAATGGTGCGTTTTCACTGAGCGGTATGATCTTGTACACTACAGTATGTAGTAGGGCTGCATGATATTGGAAAAATCTGATATTGTGATATTTTCTATTTCTGTGATAAATATTGCAGTTTTCTGGCGAGTCTAATAGTGTTCAGGTGCAGAAATTGAATAATCACAATGCAAAAAATGCTTTTGCTGCTTTGTTTTGTCTTGTTTTTAGTCCAAATATAGATCCAATCCGTAGAGCAAGTAAAAAAAATATTTTTCCTTAAAACAAGTAACATTATCTGTCAATGTGGTAAATGAAATAATCTGGTTTTCGATTTGAAATGTATATAGTTGGACTACAAAGTAAGAATTATATATATATTTTAGCATAAATCAATTCTGTATACATACAGTGATTACATACAATTCCGCAGATCCTGTTCAACTTTAATGCACACTCAACATTGCAATATCGATGCTAAAACAATATATTGTGCAGCCCTACTTTATAGTAAAGTTTTAATTTTGTAGCAAAACTAAAATTAAGTAATTCCTCTGGATCAATCGACATTAAGTGTATGTTCATAGCAGGGTTGGAAATGAACCAGGGATTGGTGCAAAAATGTGACCAAAATGAAATTCTGCTCTCTTGCAAATTCTCATCAAACTGCTGCTACAAAGCAAGAAATTCATTGCTCAGCTTCAATGATTGTAATGGGATATTACTTTAAGTGAATAAGTCATGCAACAATAAAAGTTATGTCTTAAGTACAAATTCTTCTCAAAATGGTATTGACAGAATAATACAAATAAACAGTTTGAGGGTGTGTTGAAAGCAGATGTTGTTTGTGGGCAGCTAATCAAGACCACTGGGTTGCATTATGCAAATTTCTAACAGATTTATGTAAATCCGTTATGGAAGTGAAACTAGAATTGCTGGAAACTCATTTCAGCAGTTCAGTTCAGCAGTTTTATTAAGGCCATTTATTGTGTTCTTTGATATAAACTTTGCAAAGCCTAAAACATTCACAGACAGGTTTATTGCACACTGCATAAAAAGGTCATATATATATATATATATTAGGCATGTAAATTCAATAATAGACTGCAGCATTCACCTTGGCCAAGCTGAATAGATCCAGAATACGTCGCTCTAAATTGGGGATCTTCAGAGAGGATCCCTGGATCTCCCAGAATTTGGCAATTCTGTCTAGATAATTCAGCTTTACTCGTGTCTCAGCCTGAGAACAAACAGATGTATTAAAGTGCTTAGTCAACATAAGATCATGAGGGTCATGCTTCATGTAGTAAGACGGGTGTGTGAGAATTTCAGCAGGAAGCAGCTCTGACCTCCAGCTCATTGAGCCTCTGAATACGGGGTGTGAAATGAAAATTGTCCACCTCCACAGCAAACGGTGGCTGCCAGTCCTGGAAAGAAAGAAAAGTCCGCTTGAGGTCATGTTTACACAACAATGATGCAGCCAAATATGGAAAAGTTTGCAAGACCAGCATTTGGTAACTGTAGGGAAGCGATGATTTGCAGTCAGTGGCTCTGTGCTGGTGTATGTAGAATTTTGTCAGAAATGCATCTCCGCTGTTGGTTGTAATGCAAAGTAAATCCACATTTTGCTGATGAAAAATTAGCAAACAAGCAACAACCCCAATACTATGTACTCAGCTATTTTTGTGTACCTTTTGGTGTCTACACCTCCCTAAACATGTACTACCCATATTCATGATATCAACATTTCAAAGACTTGTGTTCAGGTGTTAACATGGACATGACAATAGTGGTGCTTTCAAAACCAACCCCTTTTTAACTTTTTTAGACTAAAACGCCACTAATAGTGTAAATTAACAGGGAAAGACATACACAGTTTTCCATTTTTTAGCTGAAAACTGTCAAGTCAATGGCCCCTAACTTACAAAGTTTGATTATTTTTAAAACATCACAACCTTTAAGGTTTAGATCAACCAAAGAAGAACATTCTGTTAAACAAAATGTAACAATTTGAAGAATGCTGGTAATTAAATTATTTTAGGAGCCGATCACACAGAACACAAATTTCTGGTCTAAGAAAGTGAGGTGCACCGCACTGCCTTTTTTTGTTGACAAGATAAATAATTAATTAATAAATTAGTGAAGTCATACACCTCTGAATAACTTGAAACAATGACCACTAGACTCTCCATATTTAAAAGTCTCCATAGTTTTTTTGACAACACAAGCACTGCTGTCACCTCTACAGAAACCCTGCCTTCAGTTTTATTTGATCGGACAATGAAAAAAGATGCGACTAACAAAGTGCGTTTTTCCTCAGCAGGCACACAGAGCATTATGCTGTGTTCACACCAGACACAGAACACGCAAATAAAATCACACTATTCACACTTAATCAGACAAGTGAACATTTTGAGTTCATCATCAATCGCTATAGAAGGACAACTCTCTGGGGAGAGGCTTGGACTAGATGCGAGTTTCTGCAGATTTTGTGTGATTCAAACATTTAGAAATGAAACTAAATAGACAGTTGTTTAATTTTATTGGTTGTTCATATTATGTAATGTAATTGTAATCTGGGCAAGTAATTTTGGAGAATTTGATGTTTCCCCATTCAAACTGAATGCCTGAGCATACTGCCTGAGAGGTGTTTCAAAGATGGTCGCTTAGTGAACTGATTTGCGTTAAAGGGACTTTGCTCTAGCTTCATTGCTAAATGGCTAACATGGATTTTATTGAGATAATAGCTGTGCTTTATGTGCTTTAGGAAGGCTAAAAAAAAAAAACAGCGAGTTCATCAACTCCTCCAAAAACTATATCTGGATAACGGAGGCTTTCAGCAATGCTTCAGACTGAGCCGAGGCCAGTTTGATAAACTGTTGTCCGGTGTCTGCATGAGGATTTCTCCTCGGGACAGCAACAACAGGTGCTACGTCATAATCACGCCCCTACAAGAGAAAACTCCTGATTGGTTAACGCAGCGCAAATGTCCTGCTGAAGTTCAGATTTTCTAACTCAAACGATATGCGCAAAACACTCAACTCGTGGCCCTTCATTCGCGCTGTCTCATTTGCTCTTATTGCGTCGCTGGATGTCTATTCACGTATTTGCATTAACTTAACATGTAAATCACTCGCACTTGTGCGAATCTGTGTAATCACCCCCTTAGTAATCACTCATCATCTACAACAGGGCTCGAAATTGCAACTGTTTTGGTTGCATATGCGCCTAAAATTTTATCATTGTGTGATCTCAAAATATATTTGGAAGCATTTGTGTGAGAGCATAAAATTGTTGCTGTGTGACCAGTTTTCACTGAAAAATGTTTTAGGAGACAGCAATCAGAAATAGTTTTAAACAGTTTTCATGTCAACTTGCTGCAGTAAACAAAGCCTGCAATTCTTCCCCCGCCTTCAAGCTCTTCTGATTGGCCCACTGCTCTAGAACTGACCGTAAATGGATTGCTTAATATCAGCTGTTAATCACTCAGTCAATTACTTCTGCCTTTAGATGACAGGGAGCTACAATCCTGAAAATGTAAAGCGCTGAAGATGAGAAAATGAAAACAACACTGACAGATTGTTTTAGAAAGCACCTAAAGTAACAAATAATGGCACATCTGATTAGTGATCATGTGGTGGTTGTTAATCCACCATTTACACTTTTCGAAGAATGGATAAAAAAAAATATAAAAATAAAATTCATTGCATTAAAGTCCGCTATTAAAATGACGGAGTTTGCAGGTAACAGTGTCACATCTACACAATTTAAGTGTGAGAGGCTCAAGTTTAACCCTTTATTTAATTGTCAGGATGCTGTCAGCCATGCAAGTGGCAGCTATATGTAAAATGTAACACCACATTTACCATCGCAAAAGGGCTTGCATTCACTATGATTAACCTAATATTGCAGCTCATGAAAAGACCTAAAGTTTGGCTGGTGCTCCTAAATAAAAAGTTTTAATTTCGAGAAAAAAGGTTAATTTCGAGCCCTGAACAGTCATCTAAAGAGATGAAAAACTAAATCCTTATTTTAATGTGTTCTTTTGTGCTACATTGTGAATCAGTCAAGCAGGTTTGAAATCCACATGAAAAACTGTTTCTGGATAGAATTTGAATTGAGAAAATAGTTGTTTATGATCACTTTGTCATATTAAAGTGAATGTCTTACAAAATCATAGAGTACACTACAGTCTCTAGACAAGCTACATCACAGACACCAACATTTTAACAATTTATAAAAAAGGAATCACTTTCTGGGCAACTGATATTTTCATTAATATATAGGGATTAATATATGTGCGATCATGAATTTCAAAAAGTCCAGTGATATTAAAAAGGTATTAGATAATTACAGGTGGTGGACGAATCTTGCATATTCCAGACTTTTCTGCTATTGGACGGATTTTGGCAATATATCCCAATGGATCTGCAAACTCCTCCCATGATGGTTCAAATACTGGACATTCAGGTGGCGGAACAAACTCCTCCCCTCCATCCATCGTTCTGAAAGCAAACAACTGGAGTTAAAACCATTTTAACTCAAAAACCCTGAGTATAACAGACCCGTTGAATTTCTTTAAACAGAAAGAGTCAAATTAACTTGCACGAGAGTAATTTTAATTACTTGAATCAAATAAAATCTGGCATAAACAGAGTTGGATTTTAAAAATTACCTTGATTAAATAACACAATCATACATGAAACAAAAAGTAAAAAGTTGACCATATAGACACTAGTGCTAGAATAATGAAGGACAAATAAATCATAAATGCTTTAAAATAAACAGATGTACTAAAACCCAGTGAAACATGTCTTGATGAGACATCCATGTAAATAATCTAAAACGTTTGAGGACAATAGATAGTCACTTTGATATAAAGATAGGTTAGATCTTAATGTATCTAGATGCAGATCTAAACTGCATTTAGAAAAGAATTATTTCACTTTAATTATAATGAAACATCATTCCCTTTAACTACAGCAAAATCCCCTGCTTTTGACACTGCCTTCCTTTCAGTCTGAGACCAGACAGTATGGGGGAGGGAGTGAAACATTTAGGCCTTGTCTTGGATTCTGAAAAACAGATAAATATCCACAGCTATTTGTTTCATCAAACGTGCACATTATAAAAAGAGAAACATGACTTACAGCTAGAATACACAGGCTATTAAATCTACTAAATAAAACCTACACTAAAAGTTCATACTGTCAACTTCCATGTTGTGAATAAGAGCACAAAATGATCACGTGACGTAAAAAGGTTCACACTTCATTTTCTAAGCCAAACCACTACATTAACCTTTTATTGGATAGACGAAACGAATAAAAATATCGTACGTGTATAAATAGTCGAAAACAATATGGTATTAACTTGTCTCGCTAAAATGATATGGATCAGATTATCTTAAATTCAGCTATTCGGTCATATTATGTTCTTGACAATGGTGTGACAGAGTAGATAAAAACGATGGTCGCCTCTTTCAGAATCTAGTACGCTGTCAACCTAGACAAATTTCATTAGCTAAAACCAATGAATTAGGGCGCATATGGTGGCTAAAACTGCTTTCTAAGATACACATCACCAAGGCATGAGACGAACATAATCCCAATTTCCCTTAGCTTTAGCCTACTAATGTTAACCGACCTCAGGTCGGGCAGGATTCGAGGAAAACCACATAATTTCCAACAGAATAGCAAGCAAACCGCAAAATGTAGTGAAACTGACACTTTTAAGCATTGTTGGTGAAAATTCATCGTACTGGAAATATGCTAAGAATGCGTTTTTATAAAACTAGCAAGTTAGCTGTGCAGCTAATGATCAAAACAATAAAGCCTCACCACCCGTGTGTCAGCAAACCGACGCCAAATCCAACAAATAGCTGATTTGACGTTAAAGTATAACAAACGTCGAAATATCCGATAGTCTGAGGACTTAAATGAGATAGATTTTAAATCCAGAAGGGTTAATAGGAGCAAACACAAGGGCTTAAATCCCACAGAATGCCCGAGTCGAGAAAACAGACACCGGGGTGAAGTATAATCGTCTCGAGTCGCAGGTATATGATGTGTGACATTTAAATGGCCCATCTGATCCGATATACGAGACTAAAAATAAACACTTGCGCTAAATCAGCATAAATACTGCTAACAGAGTTGGTTGAATTTGAGCACCACACTCTTACATTTTTGCACTTGGTCTGAGTTCTTCTTATTCTTCGGTGTCACCTGAGCCGGTGTTTTTTTTTATTATTTGTGTCTTTCGGGATCTTGTATGATGATGATCACGGGGTCTATTGTTCGGTAGAGGGTCAGTCTCTGGGTGGCAGTGGCTCTGCGGCCTCCTCGATCAGCCCATCCCAGCGCGCACACACACATTTACTCACTCACTCACATACACACACTCTCTCGGTCGCTTAGAGGGATGATGTTCGCGGATATCTTCTTTTTACAGACTCCTGAACGTCCCGTGTAAGTTGACGTTTTCTTTATAATAACCGTTTTCGTGCGCGTGCACAAAATACGCGTTGTTTCCAGTGTTTTCCTTCCCCGTCACCTATCCACCGTTCATCCTGTCTGTACTACACGCCATCTTGGTTTCATCACGACCTAAGCACAACTCTCTCAAGATCCATTGATCTCAGTGGGGAAAACACGTACTTGACTGGATGCGAGCACTGTCTCATCCCTCCACGCCTCTCGAGTAACATGTAAACTAGTTCCTTGAACTTGTCAGATTTAATAAAGAATGGGGTATATATCATTCTGTGTGTAACGGATAATGGATAATTATTTCTCACGTGTTTTAAAAGTGGACTGTGTATCGTGTAATGTCGAATTGTGAATAGTTCTACAAGTGATGCAGGTAAAAGAGCGGACGTGACGCGGAGTGATATTTCACCTCTTTCTTAAAGAAGTAGTTCCAGTGAATAAAATTTGCGCAGAAGAGGTCAACTGATATATGAGAAAAACAAAATGGGTAGCGACAACTAGTGGCAACACATCAAAACAGCTCACCACTAATAAAGGCAGTCAGGTCTGTCATGTTTTTAATCCTACTCATTTCAAATCTGCTTTAAAAAAGTATTTAGACTACTGTTTATTCTGTTTGTCCTTCCTATAATACTATAAACAACAACTTTAGGAAGTAAGCATCACTATATCTGTGTTGGGTTTTGCACAGATAACCTAACGTTATAAATATACGCCTATAAATTCTGTCTTTGTTTGTTTTTGTGTTGAAGTCTGTCATGCTTGGAAAGAACACTTTAACATGTGTTTTGTCAGTGAGTTTTAGCATATTTTCATTTACGTTTTAAAAGCACAATCACTCCAAACCTTTGTTTTTTTTAAGAATAATTATATCCTCACAGGAAAAAGGTTGCTGGTTCGAGACTCGGCTGGGTCAGTTGGCATTTCTGTGTGGAGTTTGCATGTTCTTCCTGTGTTCGTGTGGGTTTCCTCCGGGTGCTTCGGTTTTCCCCACAAGTCCAAAGACATGTGGTACAGGTAAATTGCGTAAGCTAAAATTGTCCATAGTGTATGTGTGTGAATGAGTGTGTGTGGATGTTTCCCAGTGATGGGTTGCAGCTGTAAGGGCATCCGCTGCATAAAATATATGCTGGATAAGTTGGCGGTTCATTCCGCTGTGGCGACCCCAGATTAATAAAGCGACTAAGTCGAAAAGAAAATGAATGAATGAATAAATTATTTTATATTTAAAGCTTGTGTTTCTTATATTATTTTAATGTCAAAACATATAAGATATTTTGTATATGTAAATAATAAAAATAACAATAATAAAGCACATTCTACCAGAAGCGTACATTATCTGTGCCTGAAATAAAAACACAAATACAGTGAATAAAAAGTATTTCATCCTAAAACTTTCTAAAATGGACTGATGGTTGATTTCTGTGAGTTGTTCTGTAAAGGAATCTATCATTCAT
This sequence comes from Danio tinwini, assembly GCA_903798205.1. Classification (NCBI taxonomy): domain Eukaryota; kingdom Metazoa; phylum Chordata; class Actinopteri; order Cypriniformes; family Danionidae; genus Danio; species Danio tinwini. Next base: position 1,979,418 of record CAIGQZ010025690.1, read on the forward strand.
TTGGTTCTCAGATTTTTTTATTATTAAAAAACACTTTACAAATGTACAAACCCTGTCGTCGTCTTTGTCCTCAGCCCAATTGAACCTACAGCTTTAATACTTTTGCTAAAAACTGTTATTTAGAAGAAAAAAAAAACTTCAGAAATGGCAAGTTTAGGTTGTTATCATTCATATCAATTGATTAAAAACATGAAATTTTAAATAAATTATACAAATCAATACTACAATACAAATAAATTTACAATTGTCCCCATGTTTCTTTCAGTCCTGTCACATTTGCATTAAATTCAACATAAGATGCATGCAATACACATATGACTCGAAAGTGACATCATTTGACGGAGAAGAAGCTGACAGTGATCAAGGATGCTTTCTATTATTGAATAGTATGACTTTATGCTTGTTTTTGTATGATTTTTTGAGGACGACAAGCTAAAGGTCAGACCCTGTCACATTTTTTATAAATAAAAATGTTTGTTTCTGGTAGAATGTCCCATAAAGTAGATTGATAGGATTATAATATTGACAAGGTTAGTGCGTAAAAGACATTTTTGTGACACAATTTGATGGTGATAGTGAATATATATTTCATCCAATTATTTACCGTATCTTGTTCCACTTTCAGTCTCTATTCACTTTAATTTTATAGAAAAAATAGGGGACATTCTACCAGAAACGTACATTATCTGTCCCCAAAATAAAAACATAATACAGTAGATAAAAAGTATTTCATCTCAAAAATGTCTAAAAGGGAGTGATGGTTGATTTCTGTTGTTTTGTTGATTTCTGAGTTGTTCTGTAAAGGAATATGTCATTCATTTGGTTCTCAGATTTGTTTTCTTTATTAAAAACACTTTACAAATGTACAAACTCTGTCATTGTCCTTGTCCTCAGCCCAATTGAACCTACAGCTTTAAAAGTTTTATGCTAAAAAAACGTTATTTAGAAAAAAGTACTTCAGAAATAGCAAGTTTAAGTGCTTTTGATTAATAGCATGAAATTACAAATAGTCTACAAATAAATACTATAATACAAATACATTTACAATTGTCCCCATGTTTCTCTCTGTCAAATTTGCCTTAATTTTAACATAAAATGTGTGCAATACACCTTATATGACTCGAAAGTGACATTTTGATGGAGGAGACAGTGATTAAGGATGCATTCTATCATTGGATTTTATGATTTTATGCTTGTTTATATGACTTTTTGAGGAAGACAAGCTTAAAGGTCACTTTTTTATTAGTGAAAATGTAGGTTTCTGGTAGAATGTCCATTAAAGTAGATTGATATTATAGTATTGACAAGGCTGGTGCTTGAAATACACTATTGTGACATAATTTGTTTGTCATATACAGTATATAATTCATCTAATTACTCACCTCATCTTGTTCCACTTTCAGTTTCCATTCACTTTAATTTTATGGAAAAATATACAACTGATTGGTGATTTAAGCTGTTACTGCATATCTCATTTGCTCCACAAGTTTTCCTCCACAGTTAAAGACATGCACTATAGGTGAATTGAATAAGCTAAATTGGCCGTAGTGTATGTGTGTGAAAGAGTGTGTATGGGTGTTTCCCAGTGTTGGGTTGCGGCTGGAAGGGCATCCGCTGTGTAAAACATATGCTGGATAAGTTGGTGGTTTATTCCGCTGAGGTGACCCCTAACTAATAAAGGACTAAGCCGAAAAGAAAATGAATGAATGAATATAGGGCAAATAATTTTTTTCAAAGATTAAAAAGTAAATGATATAAATATAAACAACAACAAAAACAAGTGGTGTCAGGACACTTTATATATATTTATTTATAATATTAGGCAATAAATATTCACATCTCTCCGAATTTTGTTAAATTTCATATAATCTGTACACAAATAAGACGACTTCATATACCTTTTTTCAAAATTACACTTCGATCTGCTTTGACATACACACTTGTACAAGTTTACAGATAAAATAATCTTCTTGGATCAAAATAAATATGCAATCATCTACACATAATGCCACCTGCCCATACACATTCACACGAACATACTCATACACACGCACACACACTCCTTTGACATTCCTATTACACTGTCAATATTAATTCTTACTATGACAGTCTATGTACAATTTCTTTTTTTACAGAGCTCAGTGAATACAGACATACTCATGCAATAAAATTCACAGCGGTAAGACACACGGTTGATGAAAAAAGATTATGGAAATAATTAATGGAATAAAATAAAGGCAATTAATAACTTGTGGATTTCTCATCGATGTATTCTGTCTCATTTCACATTAAAATCTATTAATATGTTTGTAACTGGATCCCCATTTATATTTAACATAATGTACTATCATTTGCGAGGAGTGCTTGTCATATGCAGAATGTGTAGCAAAAGGGCATAAATATCTTACACACAATAACTAATAGCATCACATCAGGACAAATAATACTGAGCATCTGCATTAAGCCCAGTCCAGAAATATACAACAGCACTTGAGATCACGTTTGGCATCCACACAAACAGAAAAGTCAAGCAGTACTTACACTAAGGCCTTACATATGGCTAAATCCCCTTGATTTCTCATATAGATCAACTGAAAAGTTTGTATTAATGTGATAACTCATTCTATTGATTCCCTCCTCCGCCTCATTATTCACACTAAGGGAAACAATTATTGAAAATTAAAGTATGGTGCTGCTTTCAAAATTTAGCCCAAACCAAAAATCAGCTGCGCACAAAGCTAAATCATAAACATCATGACTGGTACACTACTTCTGTTAAAAAATATATTAAATAATACCCATAAAAAGTCTCCAACATTTAAGGACACTTGTAAAGACAAGTGCGTTTTTCCATAAAAATGATCAACGACAATAAAACACGTCCTTGACACTTCACCGCCGAATGTCAAAGCATGAGAAAACATTTCCTATTTACAAGAATCCTATTTTATAACATCTGTAGTTTCATAACATAAAAGAAGAAGAGATATATTCATTTAAATTCATAGCAAACATTCATATAACAGCATAAAATTGAATAAAAACACCTTGTAAAGTATGATTGGCAGTTTTAATGCAGGGACCCGATGGAAACTCCCTAATACCGACCTTTCAGATCTGAAGACTGATGACAATAAAGAGGCAACAAACTTTCATGGAATGTTTCTTTCCTTTATATGTGTGTCACTAGCCCTAGTTATATTAGTTCAGAAAACACATTCATTTGTTAAAGTGCATTGGATGCCATTGTTTTCACATTCTGGGCCTTATATCCTTCCTGAAGATTTACTACAAATGTTTGAAGAATTTAGACATAAATGATAATGGTCACCAATGGGTGCAATGTTTTTTACTCTACGAGTAGACATCTTTTAAAATTCATTCAAGCCCTTAGGGATATTTATTAAAAAGAAATTTACTGTTGGACCAAACTGGTTAGTAACTGATAAAACAATGCTGCCACAAGAAAATGTTTTGATTTTAGGCACAAAATATGGAATTCAACATAAAAAACAACATAACTAAAGTCATTATAGATCAAATTATGAAAAAAAGGCTTTTCATTTGTGTAGATTTATGTCCTTTTCTAAAACACAATATTGGTGCAACCCTAGGTAAGAACATCAAGTTCATAGATTAAATATAATATTACTGATATATTATTTAGCTAAAATTTCATATAATTTTATATACACAGGTTAATATTTCTTGATGATAGATTACAAACAGGACGTCCACATACACTTTATTTTTATTTATTTTTCACAACTGGCTAGTGTGTTAAGAGTTTAAGAGATCAGGCAAATACTGACATACTTCAATCAAACCAGGTGTAAGGTATTTGCTTTGTAGATATATCTCTATTAACACCTTATAGATGTGTACAAAAAGAGCAATGACTTGTTTAAAATTATTTAAAGATGGTCATCAATGAAAATATTATTGCATCTTGAGAATGCTATTGACTAATGCTTTGATTACTGGAATGTATGAAATCATTGAATGTACTGTGCTTTGATTTCCATGTCCAACACAGCATTTTTGTACACTCTCTGGTCTTCACAATTCCTAAACATTTTCCAAGGTGAAGCAACTTAAACAGTTTTCCAATGCCTGTGGTGTGACGAATGCAAAATGCGACCACTTTATCTGTATGGCTATAATTGAACAAGTAGATAGTTTTATATCAGAGTTTGTTTAAGCATGTCCACAAGTCTTTGCTTTAATAGATCTTGTCTGGATATGACATTGAAGAAGTAGTTAAGTAGGGTTTTGGCTTGACTGCCAAATTAGTGACAAGCAACATGTCCTAAATGTTTGTTGTCTAATATATATATATATA
>CAIGQZ010025690.1:1993759-2006174 GCA_903798205.1 Danio tinwini
ATATATATATATATATATATATATATATCCTGACTGACTGTCCACACTTTTCCACTCTGAGAACTCTGGTTATCTGCTACAGTTAACTGTGCTTTGATTTGCTCTTGCATTACTTAGTTTGTCCACAAGGTGTCAACACTGAACTTGGACATTGTTTTTCCCAGTCAAGACATTGAACAAGAAATTTCTACCATGCTTGCGAAGCACGTGTGTCTGCAGGGCACGCTATCAAACAGGCTGTGCTTTCAACTTTGCACGCACGGTAATGTATATAAAAAGAAGTATACAGTGGTCTTTATACAACGGCGGTAAATGTAAACAGAAGAAGTATTTTCTTGTTTGTGTCCACAAATGTGACCCTGGACCACATAACCAGTCTCATGTTGCAGTTGCACGGGTATATTTATGTCCAAAATACATTGTATAATAAAAAATTTAACTTTTATGCAAAAAATAATAAGGGTATTAAATAGTATAATGATCATCTTCTATTAACATTTCAGTCACCAATTTACAACTGTAAAATTATTAAAACTCCATTTTTGGTTAGTAATGTGCATTGCTGAGCATGTTATTTAGACAATGTTTAAGCGATTTTCTTAATATTTGGATTATTTTTTTCTCAGATTCCAGATTTTGTCTCAGCCTGATTATTGTCCTATTTTAATATAGTATACATCAGTAGATAGTATTATTAAATCTCTGGTCTAGGGTCACAAATGTCTAAAAAAAAAAAAAAAACTAATTACCGATGTGCCTAAAATAAGTCTTATAATATGTATAAAAATTAAAAACAGAGTAAATGATTACAAAATTAGTTTTTTTTTTGTAAACCAGGGGTCACCAATTTTAGTCCTGGAGGGCCTTGCTAGAAATGTATGATGGTAACTGATGTTAGGCATATGCTGCGTCCCAATTAGCATACTTATACTAGGCATGGGCCAGTATAAGTTACTGACGATAAAATAACCTTGGATAAAAATATCACGGTATTGTGTTTACTGCTCTAAAATTATTTATTTTTAAATGTCTTAGTAAAAAACACAATTTTCCCCATTTAACAGAATATATTACATTTTAGGAAACATTTAATTTTTTTTGGAAAAGTAAACATGTCAGGCTACATAATTGAAATAAACCATAAACAATTCTATCTTCATTAGCAAAAACACAGATTTCCTTACAACACATAAAAAAAACACTTAAAAAAACCCTCTACGTGTACCTTAGAAACGGAACATGCCAGTCAGGAACACTAATCACTTTACTAAATCATTTAATATCTCAACTATACAACATGGAGTCTTATTCCTTAAAGGTGCTGTATGTAAGTTATTGACTCTTCTAAAGCATAACAATACCATAATATGTGTGCAGATATTTAAGAAACATCCTAAGTGAACATACTTGTTTAACTGAAAAACAATGCTGAAGTCAGATATTCTGCTTTGAAAATTATTTTTCCTGTGCCGGAACGCACAATGCCAGTTTAGCCAATTATAATTCAGCACCACGGGTTGCCTTGTTAGAAAACAGCGTATTTCATTCATTCATTCAGAAGGCCTCTGAAAGAATGGGTCTGTGACCGAAAATGCGACATAGCAGACGTCGAAATGAGAAAGATTTAGTTGCACATGAGGTTATTAATTAGCAAATAATATAAATATTACGAACGTAAACATTAGGTGAGCAGGTTAAATTGTAACCGCGTGTCCTAACAACACGCTTTGTGACAAGATACGCAGTGATGAGCAATTTGTCTGTTTGCACCAGACGAAACATGACAAAAATTTAAATACAGCCTTTCAGAAGCACAGAATATGCACTCACTCACAAAACGGTAAGGTTTAGAATCTATTTAATACATGTTAACCCTCTTTAACATCGTTAAATGTAGATGCTGAATCACTGATAAGTGTTTAGTTGTAAAGTTCAATTTCAAGCTGTTTATTGTATTTTCAAGATCTGAGGTGAACTATCTGCTGCTGCTTTCAGTATATGGCAATAAATCTCATGTAAAATGGCATTCAAACTCACATTGTTAGCATTTAGCACTGAATGAAGCACACAAGGTTTGCCTGAGGTGATCACTGTTATAGGTTTCTGTTGTTCAGCTGTGAGAAATAGAAGCCGTTTCTAATTTATCAATTCGAGATGTTGGTTACAACCAAAACTCCTTTTAAAATGGAAAATATTCCCTCTATCGCGTGTCGTTGCTTTTATTTAGAACAAATTTTAAATCACTCGCTCCTGTACTCAATCTGGCAACCCGTGCTTGCGTTTGTTTTGATCCAGTAGTGCAATACCTAGTTCAACCACTGGGTGTCAAACTTACATTCTGCACAGTTTTTTTTTTGTTGTTAAATTTCTTTTAGCGCAATACTTAAAAACGACCACTAGGGTCATTTTTAGAGACAGGTTTTGAGACGTTTCAAAGCCTCAAGACATTTGCTTTGACTGTTTCATTGTTTCATGAAGCCTTGCTCTGCCCACCACAAGGCCCTGCATAGTTGAGCTTCAACTTGCCTCAACACACCTGGAAGTTTCAAGTATAATGCCGCAGTCACAATAGAGTTTGAGCTTGTGAAATTCTGTCGTATGGTGCTGCGAAAAGGGGTGGGATTAAACAAGACGATTAGACATTTAAAAAAAGCGAGCGATTGGTCCATATTTTACATTTCTGTCCAGAGAGGTCATGTTTTGATCTTCGATTGGTCCCACACAGTCACGTGATGCGGTTTCGCAGGTCAGAGTTTACCAAGCTTGAACTTTGCAACGCAGCAAACTGTGAAACTTGTTGATTTATGATTTCTGGTCTGCCGCATTCGCGTGCGTATGAATGGAAGTCTATAGGGGGAAAAGTGCAGTGTGACCACGGCTTTACCTAGTACGACCTTGATTAGCTTGTTCAGGTGTGTTTGATTAGGGTTGAACTCTGCAGGACAACGGCTCTCCAGGAACAAGTTTAGTGACCACTGGTGAAAACTATTAATTGAATATTTTATACTTGCCCCTTATTTGACATAGCATAATGTCTCACCTGATTCAGACAGGTCCCTCAGTGAGGAGCTGAGAGCAGTACGTTTCAGGCCTTCTCCTGGTGAATAGTTGTCATCCAGACTAGGCCTTCCCATAGTGCCATTCACTACTTCATTCTTGACCCCGCCCACTCCTCCTGCCATAATACTGTTGGTGAGCAAGCTGGGCCGCATTACTCCCTTCTGCTTCTCTAGCTCAGCTGCAGGAAGACAAATGGCAAGAAACATGAGAGGACGGTTTATGAAGTAACAGCTTTTATTCTAACCAAGCATGCAACTTACAGCATGCACTTTGGTTGAACATATTAAAGCAAGGTGTTTGGAATGTGCTATTTTTGTCTCATTTGAAAGCGACAGTCCTTAAAGCTGAAAAAAATCAGTAGCTTTCAGTCTTCATTCACCCATTTTTCTGAGCATTTGGGATTATTGCATAAAAAAAATTCTTAATGCAAATGCCATATGCAGATAAATTTGAGGGTTTTAGAGAGTAGGATAAACTTTTTATTTGATAAGAAAAATGTGGTAAACTATGATGCAAACACACATTTACCCAATAAATTCCAGCATGTAAATTAAAAAAGTAAACAGCGCGTTATTTGTGAATGTTTTATGCAAATTTCCATTTTTACGCATAACTCTAAAAGCATATTTGGATGAAAACATAGCTATTTACTCACCCTATTACTTGTTCCAAACCTGTTTTAATTTCTTCTATAAAACATAAAAGATACTTTGAAGAAAGCTGGAAACCATTGACTTCCATCGTATTTGTTTATCCTACAATGGAAGTCAATGGTTACAGGCTTGCAGCATTCTTCAAAAAATCTTTAAATTTTAAGAGGGTGAATAATTATTGTTTTTAAGTGAACTCTCCCTATAAGGTAATCTGTAGTAAACCACCAGAAGAGGGCTAGAAAACATTGCAGTTGATTTCTGAGCGTAGCAGAGGGCACTATACTCACACTCCACTCTGTATTTCTCCATTTCCTGCACCTCAGCAATGCTCTCTCTCAGATCACTGACAAAACGTGTGCGGTCCTGTTGACTAGGGGCCGTGAACACAATCAAAACTTTACGCTCACCGCCTGGGATAGCTGATGTTAGTCTGACACCATGAGGATAGTCTGGTGGAAAGAAAGAGAAATATTTACTCAGGGTTCCATGAAATAAATAGCACATTATATTTTTAATGATATAAAAAATAAGTTTATAGGCTTAAATGTTCATATTTCATTGTATTTTAGGATGGAATTAAACTAATATAGTTAATATTAACTAAACTTGGATCACTTTTCCACAGCTAGAAATTACAGTATTAAAAATTATTTGAATTCAAATAAAAACGATTAATTACAGCTATAAGAAGAAATAAAAACTCAACCTGTATATTTTAGTAACATTTTTAGGATATTAATGCTCTCTATTTTAAGCAAGGTAAATGTATATGAGAGTATTTATCATTTATATAGGGTTTCCATATTTCTTGAAAGTACCTGAATGTACTTTTATTTCAAACATACAGATTCAATGCTTGTAAAGTACTTAAAAACCCTTAAAAGTTTTAGAATTAAATTTGAAATGAAATTTGTTTATGGTGTTATTTCAACAAATGTACTGTGCTGCTGTCAAAAACAGAACGAAGAAATGAGAAATTCTTAATTAATTCATTCATTCATTTTCTTTTCGGCTTAGCCCCTTTATTAATCAGCAGTCGCCACATGAATGAACCGCCAACTTATCCAGCATATTTTTTATGCAGCGGATGCCCTTCCAGCTGCAACCCATCACTGGGAAACACCCATACATTCTCATTCACACACATACACTACGGACAATTTAGATTACCCAATTCACCTATAGCGTATGTCTTTTGGACTGTGGGGGAAAGCAGAGCACCTGGAGGAAACCCACGCGAACACAAGAACATGCACACTCCACACAGAAACGCCAACTGACCCAGCCGAGGCTCAAACCAGCGACCTTCCTGCTGTGAGGCGATAGCACTACCCACTGTGCCACCACGTCACCATTCTTAATTTAAAAATCTTAAATTTAAATATTCTACAAGAACTTTGACTTATAATGCAAAATATTTCAGAAACCAGATTTGAATATTACTAGTATTAAATTATATTAAAGTCCTGTAAAATTTTAATTTTGGTAAATTTTTTTTAAATGACATTCAAAACATCATCATTATTCACACATTTGTAATGTAAATATTAATTGTTAGTGAAATGTTAAGTACAGGAAGGACTTTCATGGTGCTACATATGCTGGGGGTGTAAATTACAACAGGGTTGATTTAAAATTAATGGAGCATTAAAACATCCTTGAAAGAGTGGGAACCCTGTTTATAATGTTATAAACAATTTCAGGTTCTTTTGAACCTTCTATTAATCAGAAAATCTCGAGTAGATGTTTTATGGATTCCACCAAACTATTAAGCAACATAACTGTTGTCAAATTTGATATTAATAATAAATATTTCTTGAGCACCACTTCAGTATAGTTGAATAATTTCTAAAAGTAAATTAAATTCTATTTAATAATGAATTATAATATTTCACAATATATTGTAAACTTTACTATATAATAGTATAATAAGACTTCAATACTATAGTAATGTATTATTACTAAAAAAATATACAAAATATTATTTTTGTAGCAAATAAATACAATCAGATCCCTTTTTTTTTTTTTAAACAAACACCAACCTTCACACACACTCACATACACACACAACACATCTGACACAAACTATTGAAGTATGGTATAAGCGTCCACTCTACAAGTGCATATATAGAGTATGTAAGAAAAACAAAAAGTAACCAGTTTAAAATCTTACAGGAGTTCTGGAACATGTGAACCTGCATCTCCACCAAAGGGAAGGACTGCCTGAAACTGTAGGTTACTGAAGTTTTCTTCTTCTGGAATATCTTTGTAACCTTGTAATGTAATAACAAAGAAAAAAGAAGCAATTAAATAATGTATGTTGAAAATTAACAAGACTTAAGCTGACCAGTTCCTTATGTATGTATGAATTATGGATTATTACCACAAGGAGATCGTTGAAGAGAAAGACCTCTCTCTGGTGGACTCCAGACCTCTGAGGACGGTTGGGGTCCGGGACTTCATAGAGCTGACAGCAGCACACCAGTCTCCGGTGAGGCAGAGACAAAACCTTTAATCAAAGAACAGATATTCTCATTAACTTCACATTCACATTGCAAATAGCTTATCAAACAGGTTTAATGATTCATCAGCATCTGGTGTGAACCCACCATTAGGCATTCTGTTGATAATAAGAACATTTAAAACTAAAAACCCTCGGAGAATTTGTAGAGTGTCTACTCAATATCACCTAAAACTTTATTTTGATGGTTCACCAACAAACATTCTGATTATATGTAACTGTTTAAAAATGTTAACTTATTCTACTAACCTAAACTAAATCCAAACTTGCATTAGGCACAGTACTTGTACAGTGTGTGTGGTTTATTTTCCAATTTTTTTTTTACTTTCTGATTAAGAATTATATAAAGACAAACATTATTTCACAGTAGAGGTTTGGATTGATCAGAACATGTTTGTTCTCATTTAAAATAGTCACAGATCCATTTTAATCCCTTCCAAAATGCTCTCATTAACATTGGTGTCTATTATTATTGCAGTCTTCATTAATACTCTTTGTTGTTTTTCTTGTTCCATCTCCTCCATTTATTTTTTGACATATTGTGAGACAAAGATACAGTTCACTGTTGATTTACAGTTAAAAGCAAAACCATTCACCCTCCTGTATAATTTGAATTCCTTTTCAAATATTTCCCAAGTGGTGTTTAACGGAGCAAGGACATTTTCACAGTATTTTCTAGAATTATTTTAGTAAGTTCTAGAACATGGGTGACCAACCCTGTTCCTGGCGATTGACCTTCCTGCAGATTTCCGCTCCAACCCTGATCAAACACACCTAATCCAATTAATTAGAACCTGAGGAGCACTTGATAATTACAGGCAGGTGTGTTTGATATGGGCTGCAACTGAAAACTGCAGGAAGGTCGATCACCAGAAATAGGGTTCAGCAGAATGTAGAATTATTTAAAGGTCTTTTATTTTGTCAGGAATAAAAGCATATAAATAAATAAATATATATCATTATTAAGGACAATATTGTTAGCCCCTTAATAAATAATAATAATAATAATAATAATAATAATAATAATAATAATAATAGTAATAATTATTATTATTATTAGCTATAGAACAAACCACTTTTGTCCAATGACTTGGCCACTTGCTTAGTTAATTTAATTAACATAGTCTTGAAATAGCATTTTAAGCTGAATACTATTATCTTGCAAAATAACTATTGAAGTATTATGCACTGTCATCATGACAAAGACAAAACAAATAATTATTATTAGAAACTGGTTATTAAAACTATTATGTTTAAATGTGTTCTCAGTTAAAGAGCCCCTATTTTGGGTTTTTGAAAATGACCTTCCATGCAGTGTAACAGCACTAAGTGAATGTAAACATCCAGCTGATGTTTAAATCTGAAAGTGCACCATGTTTAAAACTATTGACTTTTCAACGAAGTAGTCGACTCAGTATCGAATAAATTAATCGTGTTGAGTTCGGATCTTTTGCCTGAACGCATCGACGTTGACACGGTACAAATATCTATTAATGGTTCTGGTCAAATGTGAATGCATCTTTCCCTTCAAACACTACTGGAGCGCGGGGGATTATGGGACTGATCATGAAGTGAAGAGGACGGTCCGGTTGTGGGGAATAAAGGGTTAAAGTTAATTTTTACAACAATACCACAGTATAGCCAACCTAGTTCTGTGTTTGTTCGTGTTGTTTTTCTGTTTTTTGATACAATAACTTACGCTGTAATGTGGGATTTGTCAGTCGATTGCTTTTAAATAAAGGAGCAGCAGAGACTATTATGTATGGGACTTTGTCAGACTTTGACAGGGACTTCATAAGTAACCGTTATAGTTTATATGGACCAGTTTCTTCTTCCTCCGGATCATAACATGTAAGTGTAATTAAAGCTGTTGCCTTGTTTTCTGTAGTTTGTAAAATATGTGTTTAATTGTGTGTTGTAACTTGTAATTGCTTTGCGCGGCTTGTAATCACTTATCTATTATAGACCAGAGCTTGTACTGTATCTCTCAGGTTAAGTCTTTGAGGCTGTTCACACATTGTGTCCAAAACCACGTTGAAACATGACGTGTGCTTCTTACATTAGCGATTTAAATGCATTCCTGAACTTGCGATCCTCTGCCTTTTGTCTTTGCTATGGCCACCATCAGCTGTTCCTCAAACGCATGGCGCGGTCAATTTTCAAATTAGTTCAACTTTTCCCAGTGTGTGAATTAATACTGAATGTGTGTTGTTGTTACTACTTGGGGTTGCTTTATTGCATTGCTGCATTAGGCTCTCACATACTCTCGCGCTGAACCCAGTCGACCAATCACAACAGACTGGGTCATCTGACCAATCACAGCAGATTAGCCTCATGCAGAGTAGAGGTTCGGGAACAAATGAATCGCTAAACAAATCATACGGAAGTCATTGGCATAATTAGGTAAAAATATATGCATATTTTAATACATATTTTATTATATGGGTTTGCATGCATATCAGCCTGTTGTTTAAAAACCCCTAAAACCAAAATATGACCTTTTATAATGCATAATAGTGGCTCTTCAAACTTGCTTGGGAAATAAATTAAAGGAATAAATGAAGATAAATCAGATGGTGTATATTTACAGCCCGCATGTGTGAAGACCCTCTCAATGGCATAAAACTTAAGTTGAAACTTTAACTTTGAAATCTTGCTGACTTTTTTTTTGTTATTGAATCAAATTAACTTTTTTAGTCCTCTTAACTTACATCAATCAAACTAAAGATATTAAGTTAAACTGTACACCTTAAAATTGTTTTATTGAAACCTGATTAACATATTAAAATAAGTTAAAGCAACATAAAAATGTTTGTTGTCTTCTTGTCATTACGTTTCTAACAGTGATAGCTCCAAATTTTTGTCAGCAAAATGACTCATATTTTGACTCTCATATTTTGAGAAACCTCTCAGTAGTACTCACTGGTTTCTTGCCCACTATGACTCTCTCTACCGCCTGGACCTGAGAAACATGGTCATCATTGGTTCTCAGTTCCCACTTCTGAATGCGCTGGTAGATTCCCACTAGTAAGTCACGTGGGATCTCTTGACCGTTATCCACCCCTGAGAAAGGAAGAAAAAAAGTGACAGACACACAAGAAGAGATTTAGCATACACTTGCGAAATCCCTCACAGATAGATGACACATTTAAAAGCAGATTGTTGGTTGACCCCTTAAGTCACATCCAGTGTGTGTAAATGTGTGAAGCTTAAGAGAGAGGGATTTGAACAGCACCTCGCAAGTTTTTGATGAAATCGTCCAGCTTCATCTTCCTCTCCGCTTTGATATTGGGGCTGTACATATCTGTGTTGAGCAGGATGATGGCAAACGCTAGGATGAAGATGGTGTCTGGGTTTTGGAACTGTCTTACCAGTGCTGGATTACAAACGCAATACCTCTGACTACAAAATAGAGAAATGGTATTTGAGCTCAAATATTTGAGAGGCAGATCAAACATTGTAAACATGATAAAACATGACTGCTTAAAGGTGTAGTTCACCCAAAACTGAAAAGGATGTCATCATTTACTCTCTCTTCACTTGTTTGACTTTCTTCTATTGAACACACAAAACAGATGTTTTTAAGAAAGCTGGAAACTTGTAACCAATGACTATGGATGTCAATGATTACAAGTTGAAAGCTTTTTTTAAATATTGTCTTTTGTGTTCAACGGAATAAAGAAACCCATAAAGGGTGAACTAATTTTTGGGTAAACTATCCAATGAATGCTGTTATATTCATTGTAACCAACAGATATCATTGTTCAATGTGATTATTCTAAAGTGCGAAGTACATTATTCACTAAAAGCACATTTAGCTACCTGAAAGCCTCAATAAGTCTCTCCACTTTCTGGGCCTCTCCTTGGACTTTTATCTGAGCTTGAAATTTCCTCAAAGCGTCATCGAGGTCCATTCCAGAAAAGTCCATTTCATCAACAACACAGCTAAAAGCAAACGATAATGTTACATAAACATACAGTCCATGCTCCTAGAGTGTATTTTACGACAACTATTAAAGGGTTTTACTTCAGGGCTTTATTTCACTTTAGGAGTCTACCAGAAAATTATTTCTTTAAATAAATGCGTTGTGTTAATTAATATGAATGTAATTTTAACGATTTAGTATTTTTAGCATCACATAGCCTATATAGTAATCAATACATATCATTAATACAACATGCAGTGTTTAGAATGTATATGAATTGACACACATGACAAAAATGAATATAATTAGTATCGTCATTATTTAAAATGGAGTAAATGGTTAAACATTCCCATGTCTTCCATCTTGTTATTAATACTGCTGTGTTATTACTTTTTTTGCATTTTGACTGAAATCTCAAAACCTATGGTGTGACTGTCTTTTGTAAAATCTAATTGTAAAATCATAAATAAAAACCTCAGGTCTAATTTGGAAGTGACTATAAAATAAATAGCAAACATTTTTTGTCATCAATATGTTTCTAAAAACAAATATTTCTAAAAATATTTCTGAAAAAAATATAAGTATTACTGAAAACTATGTGCTCTGTTACATAAAATCAGTGTACATTTAACTCAATTTGAGTGGGTGTACATATGACTCCCTCCATTTTGAAGTTAAAATAACACTTTCTAAAGTGTGAAATTTGTACATTACTCTCAAGAGTTCAATTTACACAGTAAGAGTTTATTCTTACATTGAATTGGAGTGTGTTACCCTTCAAAGAGTTAATATATTACCTTTTTGGTTATCATCAATTAGTGTGTGTAACATAACAGTGATCAAATATGTTGAAAATAGTTTTAATTTATTAAATGTTCATTAATCTTATCAGAAATATTTTCAACACATTCAACTCTTAAAAGTTAAGTTAAGTTAAAAGTTTAACATGGAAAACAACCTCTTAATTATTTGCTATTAAAATGTACTCCAGTTTTAACACTGAACAACCCCCAAAAAAATCACACTGTTTATTTAACACTGGAATTTTTGCTGTGTATTGCCCAAATCCCAATTCTATTTTTGTAACCCTTCCACTTGGCCCTTGAAACAGAGTGTGAAGGTGAAAGGGTTCAAAATTTACCCCTAAGAAATGGGACACCACTACAACACTTGCACTTGTCATCATATGTCATCTCTTCATATGAGATTGAAGATGTTGACTTCTGTAGTTATTCCAGTTGCATAATTTTTTTTTTTCGTATTTATCTTCAGGAAATCACTGAAGCCAATCATATTATGTTATCATAATGATATAATGTGGCAATAAGCTTGTAACTGTACGAAAATGTAAACACACGAACACAACATTATACCAAACACTCTAAAAAGATCATTCTCAGCCACTAGACTTTTCTGACAGGGTATTCAAGTGTCATTGAGTGTCAGATGTGATAGAATGTTGTTGGATTACTATACAGGAGTTATTATTATGGATTATAGATAGCCAAATTTAGCGTTTTTTTTTTTTGTAAAACACGAACGCCGTTATGATATTAAAACATCTGCTTGTTTGTTGTAAAAATTCGTAATAATGACAACAAATACAAATTTGTGCTTCACTTCCATGTGCAGCTATTTTGGGAAATTTTTGTACTCCTTTGTTTCTAGTGTGGTCCTGAAAAGTCTCTTTTTCAAGGTGTATCTAGCTCTTCCCTTTAGCCCTACGGCTTCACGCTAAAGAGAATTGGGACACCCCTACCCCTTCATGTGAATGCACAAAACGAAGGGTGGGGGCAAGGGGTAGAATTGGGATTGGGCCTATATGCTATTTTAAAATTGCAATTCCAGAGAAAACTTTAAATAGTTGAAGGATCCCATTTAAGATCTCGTGACTGAAGCCTCCTGTAAAGCCTCCATGTTTTTGTCTCTTGATTTTTTTGGAACCACCATAAAATTGTTAGGTTTTTATTGTTGTTTGGTGTGACACCCCTATTTATTGCAAACGTCCAACAAGTCATGGAGAAAAAAATATGATTCATAATTTCATATAAAATAAATGGTACTATATATGAAAATAAATTTCTAACAATTAGGATAAATAATTTATTTTTAGTTCTTGCTGTCACACCATAATACAGATTCACAGTACTTTTAAAAAATATATTAAAAACAGTGAAAGAATTAATAACGTTAATGACTCCTTATATTTTCTCAAACATCATGCTTTAAACTACATAAATAAATAACTATATATA
>CAIGQZ010025690.1:2006574-2055467 GCA_903798205.1 Danio tinwini
TATCTTTACTCCAAAGAATTACTGCCTATTTGTTATTTTTGATGCATTATTATGAGTTTGTTCAAGTTAACAATTACATTTTTCAAAGAAAATGACTTGGAAGTTAATTCTGTCCTTTGTTATTTTCTAAAAGACTCAAGTTTTTAGTCTTGGCTGCTTTTTAGAGAAGGTATTGTGTGAACTCACTCCAATACATCTTTGTTGAACTGTTTCTGTCTGTTTCCAAGAAACTCCCCAATCATCTGCCGACTGAGGCCTTTTCTCTCCAGGATAAAACGAGCAATACCCACTGGTGTGTCTGACACAAAGCCCTTCTCAATCAGATATTGTATACCCTTTTCTGGCTTCCTGTAGTGAAAAAAAATCTGTCAGATTAATTAAATCACCTTAATGTTATTTGTAATGCCATAGTCACTAGCTTGCTAAGTTAAAGGGTGGGAGTGTTGCATATAAGAGATGGTTGGTAACACTTTACTTGAAGGGGGTGTTCATAAGACTGTCATGACATCTTTAAAACCATGACATGAGATACCATGAATATGGCATGTTTATGACTTGACATCATCAAGACAACAAAACCTGTTTTTAACAACGTTACCAAGTCAACATAACCTGTCATAAATCTGTCATAAACATGATTGTCATGAGGCCATTTTCATGAATATTTTTCAAATCACTTTTTTCAGTGAAACAAACTGAATGTTTATTAAAACTTCATTAAACTTATTAATACTATGTTAATTAATTGTATAACAGCCTTGTTAATATTTAAATATTGTTAATAGTTCAATACTTTTATTGACAAATTCAAATTGTACCACTGTAGTTGAGGTCAAGAAAAATAGTCATGGATCTCTTATAGAATTAATGACACAATTATAATTGCCTCATGACAATCATGTTTATGACAGACTTATGACAAGTTGTGGTGTTTTGGTAATGTCAAGTTGTCATAACAAAGAAAACTCAAATATTGTCACCTTTGCATTTAAAATGACTGTTATAATGCATTTAATGACTGTTGTTATAAGCATGCAAAAAAACCTTATGAATGTTTAATACGTTTTATGAACACCCCTTCAAGTAAAGGACTGCTTTTTATTTTCTCTTACTTGTTGAAGAGATTGAGCCCAATGCGATATTGCCTTCTCTGAACCACATCATTATTAAAGGCAGGAGAGTCCCAGTTATGCCGGCTTTCTCTCTGATACGTCTGTTTCCCCAATGGAGGCAGGGGCTCCCGCAGACTGTCCCTT
Organism: Danio tinwini; assembly: GCA_903798205.1. NCBI lineage: Eukaryota > Metazoa > Chordata > Actinopteri > Cypriniformes > Danionidae > Danio > Danio tinwini. The sequence goes on from CAIGQZ010025690.1 coordinate 2,007,831, forward strand.
GATGAGGATCCTGAGCTGCAATTAATTGTCTCATTAGAGTTTGTGGTGGAGTTCAGTGAGTCATTATCCCCATCTGAGCAGCACTGTTGCTCCAAGCCACCAGGGGGCAGTGGTGCAGATGAGGAAGATGAGAGCGGTGTGGTTGGGGGCTGTTGAGGTGAGGACGATGATGAAGGGGTGTCTGGGTACTGGTGATGATGGTGGTGGTGATGGTGATGATGGTGAGCCATATGGTGTGGGATATGCGACGGTATCGATCGGCTAGCTGGACGGGTTTGACCCTGTGCAGTTGTGGAGGATGTTGAGCGAGCATTAGGGTTGTGTTTTAAAGTCCCTTGAGGCGACCCTCCTGCTGAGTCCTGCTCGTATACTAGTTGTCTGCTAAGGGAGCCGCGGTCTGAACGGTCACTCATGTCCACCGAGCTGTCACTTGGTGGTTCAATTGTAAGTAGTGGTAGATGCCCTCCCCGTAAACGGTAATCACGGCACTCTGTGCAAGGTGTGCTTCGGCGACTATTGCTGCTTCCTCCGCCCTCTGTGTCCCGGCTGTCTTCCCTGCCACCGACTCCGCTTCCAACACCCCCCCAGAACTCGGTGTCTGTGCTGCTAGGGGCCCGGTCTAGAGAAAGGGGTGAGGAAGGTAGTCCGTCGTCCATGTAAAGAGTGACATCGCTATAGGAGGTGGCTGTGCTATCCTCGTGCATGCTCAATCCCCCGGTACCTCCTCGATCCCTATCTGCAAGGCCTCTCCGTAAGGATGCATGGCTGTTGCTGCTCCATATACATTCTCCGAAGTCATCCACAACACCACTTCCATCACCTATACCTTCTTGGGAGTCATCTCGACGTGGACGACATGTTAGGGCATCATCAATGGAGTCGGCCAAAGACTTAACCTTGAATAAAAAGGAATAAACACTATCAGATTGCTATGAATTGTTGTAGACTTAAATGAACAATTGTGATGGAACCAAAGGATTAGGCAATATAGTGCTGCATTTTTCCGTAATGATATTTGGTCATGATCAGACAGTTTGGGAATTTATCTGCTAATGATAATTGAAACAATCTGTTTATACAGACAAGTTAAGATACTATCCCACTTAAATGATCACCACATTCCAGTGTACAAATAGTTAACCTGCAGTCCTTCATGTGAATGTAGATGCCCACCATAAAGGCAATGTCGGGGATCACCCAAAACACAAAACATGCACTATTAACCAGTTTTTTTTTTTATTCATTCCAATCACTTAAAATGTGCTTATTGCTTGTGGTGTCTGGATGGTTTAATGACATTAATTGTAAAAGACACAAAACTTTACTTAGATATTCGGATATGCTTGCAAAAAATGCTATGAGCAATGAGAAGAAACATAAGAGATGCTTTCAACAAAGATTTCGAAGAGGTCAAGGATGATGTACTAAAGTGGGTCAGTTTTCTGCTGACAATAAAAGAAGAAATTGTCCAGATGACACTTCTAACCAACTATTTAAACCGAAAGCCTGGGAGCATTATCTAGAGGAAGATATTCTTTGCCAGCTAGGAGCTTTGGCCTTGGAGGACAAAGACCCCTGCAATGCCCTAATGCTGATGTAATAGAAGTAACGCTTTGCTATGTTTTTATTCAAGTGTATCACCCTAGAGTGTAACTACTAAGCTCTAGAGAACAAAAAGGGATTTCTTCTTTGTATTAGCATGTTTTAAGATATACGCAGGTATATTACACATTGATTTACTTGGAACAAAAAGGGATATTTTTTTTTCTCTATATTCGCCATATCAGCCTGCAGCCCAGGACCGGTACTCACTCAAGCCGGTTACTCACTTTTGAGATATACTCAAGTATATAAAATATTGACAGCTTAAAACATTAAAGGCACTCCTGTATGCAATGGCTTGAATACAGTATAAAAGGCTGGGACATACACATAGACTCTGTATACTGTAAGTCGTAGGCCCTTTATTTTCAGTGGAGGATAAAGTAAAGAATGTTGGTCTTGTTCTTGTATTTGGTTTATTCTTTTTTTACTGGATTAAATTTATTAATAAAAGTGTATTTTTCATTAATTTCTTCACTGGAGTGGACATTGGTTTCATTTGCAGAACCCATCAAGATACCTTGTGGTAAGGTATAAATCCAATTATTCCTTGAAAGACATTACAATAGATGGTCCTAAACAAAACTCCAACTAAGAAATATTGTGAAGAGAGGATCCTGGCTTCTTTATTTAGTTAGGGTATTAAATGAAGGCATCCAGCACATGCTATGATAAGAGTCAACTGAATACTTACTTGTTTGGAGAAAGTGTCCTCCAGTTGGGTGTAATCTGGCCGTGGAGAGCTTGGCTCTGTGGTGCAGGTTGGAGAATGCGGAGGACCCATTCCTGGACTGTGACTGTAGTGAGTCGGGGTGGGAGGTTGAGGATGCCGGTCATCAAATGAATACTGCAGTCGCATATTGGAGAGGATGATGCGGCGTGTCATGCGGCTCTCAGATGCTGAGCTGCGCAATCGCTCAAAGTTCTTGTTCATACGATATTGACGGAATGCTGTCTGGATAGTACGTGCTGCTCGTCTACTCACGAAGTAGCCGCCATATTTCTTCTCCAGCATCTCCACCTGCACAGTGACAGTGGTTACATTTATTTTAAAAAAAAATAGATTTTCTGTTAATGTTGATTCTTTTTTTGTATGCCTTACCTTCTTATCTTGCAGGTCTGTAGAGAGTTCATAGCTGTCTGATAGGGCTTTGCACCTTTTGTTCTCTTCTTCTTCTTGCTTACGTAGGGCCAGACTAGCTGGTTGGTTGCGTGTACGTTGTGCCCAGGCAAGGCTAGCTGGGCTTGGAGGGGGCACAAAAGGCACCCGAGGGCCTGGCGGGCCACAGCTGTTGTCCCCGTATCGGTCAGAACTGTGCACGTAAGGAGATTTGCTGGAACTCTCTGAAAAAGGACGTGCTGCTGAACTCTGGGTTTCCTCCTCACTGAAAGGAGTGGGTGAGAGAGAGAGAGAGAGAGAGAGAGAGGAGAGAGATAATAATTTAGAGTCTGAAACGCCCCCATAATGAGAGGATAAGATACAAATCTCAAGCAACTCAGGAATTCATGACATTATTCATTTTCCACTGACTTAGCATTTTAACTTTCAGGAAGGCTTTTAACAGGGCAAATGTCCCAAACAAGCCTCAGGCTTTCCCAGAATTATCACACTTAAGGCAAACACTCCAGGAAAGGCAGTAAAATTCTAGTTCTACTTATAAAATTTGAAACTTGATGTCCAAATTATGTAATAATTGTGTACTTACAATGTAAGTAATTATTGAATGCCTTAATAACAGTTTGGTTGCCATAATCAAAATTCTTATTTGTTCGTTCATTCATTTTCTTTTCGGCTTAGTCCCTTTATTAATCTTAGGTCGCCACAGCGGAATGAACCGCCAACTGATCCAGCATATGTTTTACACAACGGATGCCTTTCCAGCTGCAATCTATCACTGGGAAACACCCATACACCCATACACACTCATTCACACGCATACACTATGGACAACTTAGCCTACCCAATTCACCTATACCATGTCTTTGGACAAACCCCGCGAACACGGGGAGAACATGCAAACTCTACCCACTGCGCAGCCCCAAAGATCATGTATTAATATATTATAATAACAGTAAAATTCATCAATATTTGCAATCTGAAACTTGAAATGCCATATAAATGCCAATTCCTGTTAAATCAAGTACTCTTTATTTATTTACTTATGTGCCAGTCATATGAGACTGCACATGTGCACTACACCCCTCTAGCATATCCACAGGTTTCACCTCATTTCTACACTATACGTCCCCATTATCTATTCACACAACTGTTGTCGTCTTTAATGGCTTGTAGTCCTTTACATACATCTCTTACTCTTCCTACAGGGTATTATCAAAGAAAATGATCAATTGATGCACATACTGTAAATGCAGCAACACACATACTGACATTAGCTCTGCTCCCTCATTCAGTGTGACCTTCATACCGAAGTTTAACATACAGTACTTATGTTGTATATGTTCTGCATTGTCAGCAGAAAATGTAATGGTGGTCGCCGTGAAGCTAAGGTGGTTGTTAACACATTGTGTTAAGTTGCTAAGGCTTTCTGAGATGTTGCTAAGTAGTGCTGAGTGGCTGTTAATAGGGATGTCAAAATATATCATGTTGCAGACTACAATTGTTATCGGTTTAATAACAGGCCATAACCTGTTATGATGCACTGACAGTTTTCTGTTGTGGTTGCAACTTGCATATGATACTATAGCGAAAGAGGCGAGATGTTTGTGTGCAAGCAGCAGACTTTAGCTATATTAAAATTCTACATTAGGGGACAATTTATTGCTTGTGAATTTGCTGGGACAGTCAGTCACTGACACTAAAGGTACAGTAGCACCCAAGATCCCCCCAGAACACTGTAATAATCCATCTCTCTCACTCACTGAGCAGCAGAACACAAAGCTCAACATGTTGTTATTGCTTTGATGTTTAATTCTACCAAACCATAAGACCAGTGTATGTTTACACCCCTAGCAGTTAGTGTGTGTTTATTCAAGTGGTAATGCATTCTGGATGTTTGTAAAACTGCAGCTAAGCCATTCAGAGTTTCTGTTGCTTTACTGTAAACTTTAATGTCCCCTTTTGGGCCGATTTGTTCTGCAGTGTAATAGATTTACAAGACATATATCACACCACACACTTAAGACAAATATTAAACAACATTAATAATACAAAAAACAGCAACAAAAATTGAGCAAATCAATTACACAAGGAACAAATTAAAATTTAATCTCAAAAATCAGTCCAAGCCATTTAAAAAATGTGGAAAATTATTGAAAAGCCTTTATTCACATCCTTAAAAACCTATGCATTTCGGCAAAGAACTGCCTTAATCACGGTAACATGAGATCGTAGCATTTAAAAGAAACTCCAGATGCACATGATCATTCTTTCCCGTAGATTTTTAAGGATTAGCCATGTGAATAAAGGCATTTAAATATTTTTTCTAAATTTTTCGAGTGCCTTGGACAAATGTTTGCTGTTTATTCTGATTAATCCCTTACCCAAAGAGCACTGACACATTATTTAAGGTGCCCCTGAGCACTTTTTGTTTGATTTTGTACATTTAAATCTGTTGGTGATTGCCAAAGTGACCATACACCGAGATCCTGAGGGAAAAATTTGAAATGGATCAAAAAGAGGATGGGATATATCAGATGTAATCTGATGGGCTTTCTTTAACACCTGGATTTCATACAAACAGGATAACCCCAGCACTTTTACCCCTTATACTTTACTGCAGGTATTTCAGTTTTTTAAATCATATTTAGTTGCAAATGCATTTGGAGTTATCGTCTTGCCTTATGTTGGGATTGCTACATTGTATTGTGTTACTGCTATTGTACATATAGTACCTGTTTATATTTGTTGCTACATAGGCTCACATCCTGCCACAGCTCAGTTTTTTTCTACACATTTTGTGTTTTCATTTAAAAAAATTAGCAAGAAATCATAATTCTGGCTAGTTGGACAAACAATAACAAACTACTTTCTCAGGAGCCTACAATGAAAAATAATTATGCATTGGATTTACAAATAATTTTTGAGGAAAGTGGTTGCAAACAATTTAAATAGGCTGAATTTAAACAAATTCAATTTAGTAATGCTCAGCTTCCTTTGTTTATTCACATTCAACCCATATAAATTGTTTGCAACCACCTACCTTTAAAAAAATCCAATAAATATTTTTTTTCAGTGTTTACAATTTGAGATATTACTCATGCTGGTAGCACAAACACATTTCACACTGACATTTTAATAATCTGTCTTAAGATTCTGTAAACACCACAACATGAAATAACAGAATGAGAGCAAACAGTCTATTGACGCAGAAGCATACAGGGTCAGTCACCCCAGTGCAGAGGCGTCGACCCTTAGGTTTTCCATGGGAAACACAACAGCATGTGATCTGGACTCATAATCCTGACACAGCTTTCTGACAGGACAGTCAATGGGTACTTCTGAATCACTGCAGGCAACTTCCTGTTCTGTATGACTAAGTCAGAATAGGTTATTGAAGGCAAGATATTATCATATAATGCTAATGTACTGCAAATCAGACACCATGAGTAACTATTCTAACATTGTGTAAATATGTTTTCCTTTTTCAAACCCACATAAAGACACTTGCATACTATATTTTTGTTGTTTATTACATGTAACAGCAGGTAACCCTTATACACCTGTCCAAAAGAGCTAGTCTGTACAAAAATACACTAACTTTCTGTCACTCTCTATTGTATGTAGAAAAAACAGACATCTAATAGGTTATTTTTATCATAGAGGCAGATGTTGAAACTGAAAATGTAACTTTAAACTTACCACATTTACTCAAAGCACCTAACCAAGCGCAAAAAGCCCCACGCACATAAACATCCACCCTGAGAACTAGAGAAGGTTTCGCTTCCTTTAAGTCCAAATTAGTCACTGAAAGCTCCTGGAATTCAATAAGTGCTGAGCTTTGTGGCTTCAGAGTCGTTTTGCAGTTATGACCGACTGTCAGGAGGTCACCACCACATAGTCACATGGCGGTGCTTAAACCCTCCCTTCTTCCATTCTCTCTCCCTCTATTTATTTACATTACACAAAGTGCGCTGGTGTGGTTCGCCGAAGTCAGCTCGGAACAAGTGACCTGATATATCAAAGAGGCTGGAGTTTCTGGCCCAATCAGCTTCAGGATCTCCTGCTGTGCTTGTACATGTTGCCGCCTTTATATTAAACTTTGGTTTTCACAGGTGTTTTGTGTTTATCCTCTGTTAAAAGCTGTCAGCCCTCTCTGTTGTGCTGGTCTGTGTTTTCCACCCCTTATACGGATGGTTTCCTGTATTTGTATGGGGTGGACAAAAGATTGAAGGGCAGGAAGGAAGACACAGCAATTGCCTTTAAAGCTACACTTTACTCTTAGGAAAGAAAATCTCTGTATCTGTTTGTCACAGTTGTTTCTAATGAGATCAAATGAGAAGCAACTTTCAAGTATTTTTTTTCTGTTCAACACAAAAGAAGATATTTTGAAGAATGTCGGAACCTGTAACCATTAACTTCCAGTTTGTTATAATTTCTTGTAGTCAATGGTTACAGGTTTTCAGCTTTCTTCAAAATATATTTTATTTTCAACAGAATAAAGAAAGTACAGTTGAAGTTAGAATTATTAAACCCCTTGAATTATTAGCCCCCTGTTTATTTTCCCCCTAATTTCTGTTTAACGGAGATATTTTTTTCAACACATTTCTAAACATAATAGTTTTAATAACTCATTTCTAATAACTGATTTATTTTATCTTTGTCATGATGACAGTAAATAATATTTTATTTTATTTTTCAAGACACTTTTATACAGCTTTTATGACATTTAAAGGCTTAACTAGGAAAATTATGTTAACTAGGCAGATTAGGGTAATTAGACAAGTTATTGTATAACGATGGTTTGTTCTGTAGACTATCGAAAAAAATATAGCTTTAAAGGGCTAATAATTTTGACCTTAAAATGTTTTTAAATAAATTAAAAACTGCTATTATTCTAGCCGAAATAAAACAAATAAGACTTTCTCCAGAAGAAAAAATACTATCAGACATACTGTGAAAATTTCCTTGCTCTGTTAAACATCATTTGGGAAATTTAAAAAAAAAAGAAAAAATTTTTTAGGGGATAATAATTTTGATTTTAACTGTAATTATGATTTAGAGCCTTATGAGAGTAAGTAAATTATAATTCTGGGTAAACTATCCCTTTAAGAAAAAGACCCTAACCATACTGTGTCTCTCTATTTGTGTTTATATTGGCAAAAAAGTTTGCTTAATAAAATTTCCCATTACATTCAATTAACTCAAAATAATTGCATATCTTTAACTAAATGGCAAAATTTGTAAATATTTATTTCTCCAAAGATATTGTAGTAAATATTCCTCATGGTTCTTTAATTTAGAGAACCAAAAAAGACACAAATTTAATCCACCATTTACTGTAATAAATAAAATCTAATCAAATCATCTGCCTAAAAGTTGATCAAAGGTATAATTTAAACATAAAAATTCATTATTTATTCACCATTTTGTTTTTACAACCCCTCGCAATTTTCTCATGTTTACAATGTTTTAACATTATTATCATAGTAGCACATCACACTGTAGTCCAGTAGTGTCAGAAAAAGCATAAATGTATGTGACTTATTAGCTGCCATTTGGTATGAGTTGGCATGTCATAATATAATGTAACGTGATTTCATAAGATAAATCAGAAGTATTTAGTTGTTTTCTTTTTTTAATACCTTTATAAACTAGTCCTTGTTTTCTTGCTCGATCAGAGCCAAAGTGGTGTAATCAGACACTCTGGAGTCAGATTATATAAAGAAATAAAAAAAAAAAATGTAGAAATTTCGATTTGGGTTTGCCACAAGACTAATGTGGGTGGAACAAAAGTCTCCATAACTCATTAAACATTTAATTCAAGGTATTTATCAGTGGTATAATTCAAACCTAAAAATTCATTATTAGTTAATATAATCTTTTTCAAACCCCTGGAAACTCCTTATATTTATGCAGTTTTACGAAGAAAATCTTAGTAGCACATCCTGCTGTATATACAGTTAGGTCCATAACTATTGGGACATCAACAGAATTCTAACGTTTTTGGCTTTATACACCAACACAATGACTTTGAAATTAAAGGATTTGCAACCAGGTATTAAAAAGTGAAAGTTTGATTTATGATTATTATTCTGTCTAATTACCTTTGATCCCTTAACAAGTGGGAGGCGCATATGCAAACTGTTGTAATTTCTACAGCATTCACCTGATTTGGATGTATACCCTCAAATTAAAGCTGACAATCTGCAGCTAAAGCACATCTTCGTTTGTTTTATTTAAAAAATCCATTGTGTTGGTGCATAGAGCCAAATATGTTAGAATTGTGTTGACGTCCCAATATTTATGGACCTAACTGTATGTGCGTCGTTTGGTTTCATGAGTTGGCAAATCATAACTGTGAGGTGCATTCAAGTCACTTCTGTAAAATTTTACCCAATTTTTAAACTCAACACCTACAAAATGATCAATAATTATTGCATTTTTAAATTATTTGTAAAGTTACTGTAAACTGAATTGTCAGGTATTTTGTTTAAATTGCACATTCAATTTTGTACAGGGTGGGCATTTATATGGACACACCTTAATAAAATGGGAATGGTTTCCTAAATACAGTTTCCTGAAAAGTGGATTGGTCGTCGTGGGTCAGTTAAATGGCCCCCCAGGTCTCCTGATCTGACCCCCTTAGACTTTTATCTTTAGGATCATCTGAAGGCAAATGTCTATGTAATTTTTTAAGTTGTATCCATATAAATGACCTACCCTGTAGATCCGATGTGGTGTTATTGTCAGTGACAGAAAATAAATATTAAATAGGGAGCTCAAGTGAGCAAACATGGAATAGGTTGTGTTTTGGTTGAGCTCCACCAAATTTAACCATTTAATTTGATTATTTTAACCATATTTTAGAGCATCTTATGTTTTAAATCCACACTAAACAATCATTTAAATATTTTGTTTGCATAACCTTATGCTTTTTTGGTCATGATGGCACATAAATGGCTAAAAGTTGGCGACAATATGCCTAGACTGGCAAATTTTAAATAAATTCAACAAAAAAGTCAGATGCTAACCAGATCCCTAACCAGATATTCATTAAATTGTTCCCTTTTATTCCTTGGAAGAAGGAAAATCAAACAAGTTTTAGAAAAAAAATGGTGAATTGATGTTTTATAATGAAACTGATGGCTAATATAGCATGGTAAACTACTTCAAAACATTCTAGTTTCACTATCAACAGTTTATTTATTTAAGCATTTGCAATGATGCAATTTGCAAATATTGTTTGCTAGATTACATCACATTTCCATGGTCTGAAAAGGTCAGCTGATGCGCTAGATATGTGCTGAGCTGCGTTTAGCTATAACTGATCAAGCATACACACTATTAGGCTATAGGCTACTTTACATAAGCAAATGGATTAGCTTCAAAGTTGCTTACATAACAGAGCCTGAATGTCTATGGCATTTTTGTCATTTCCTGTTTCTAGTTTTCTAGTAGCTTAAAACCTGTGATTAATAATCCTATAATAAACTTACATTAAATGAGGGATAGAACGTACTGTATATTAAAGAGGCTTGAGAATGTGAAAATTATATTATTAGTTATTCACCCTTTTGTAATTTCAATTCCCTGACACCTTCTTTCATCTTTAAAACTCGAATAAAGATATTTTAGGTGAAATCTGAGAGCTCCCTTATCTAAGGTTCCAGACACAAATGTACTTAAAACATCCTTAAAACAGTTCATGTGTCTTCAGTGGTACATTATCTTGTGTCTTCGGAATATTATCAAGCTATGAGACTCTTTTTGTGCACACATTAAACAAAAATATTGACTTTATTCTACAATTTCATTTTTTCAGTGTCAGTATAGGGGGCGTTTTACAATTAGCTCTGAATTCTAACATGAATGAGGCAACACAGAACAGGGGTGCATTTCAGAAAACCATCAAAAAGGTTCCAAGTTCTGTCATTAAAGTTCAGCAATTTGGCATTTCCAGAATCTCACATTTCCAACTGCTCCTCTAGAGCTGTAGTTAGAAGCACAGTTCTTGCTTGTGTTCTATTCCAAGTTATCCTGCCTATGCCCTATTCCTTTTGAACCTTTTAACATCCACTTTAAATGATTAAAAAAGGTTAAGGTTATTTCTCTCACATGTAATTTGATTTTAAAGTAATTTTTTCACAGTTCAGTTTTAATGATCTTCAGATTGACAATTGTGCTTCCCTCGTAGTGCACTTTAAAATCATTTATGCAATTTTGAATGGAGCCATAGCTCATGAAAAAAGCTATAGATGACCTATGCTTTACAAGAGAAAATCTCCAAAGCTTGTGAAAACCAAAAATTATATAGGATTTCTGAATCTAAATGTAATCATGGCAACAAATAAATAGGCCAAAAGTTGTTTTTACATTATTATTTGACAATCTATCTGATTATAAGTTGATTATCTGGTTATGAGAGATTAGCCTAGGTGTTTGTTATTGTAAGTGGTTTTATTCTCAGAATAGATTATAGAATATTCTCTTTAATGTTTGTAAAATAAATATAGGACAGAGGATGCAGGGATTGTCTTCAGAAACATTTTTTGTTGTGCTAGTTAAAAGTCTCTTCACATTCCAAGAGTAATGTTTAAAGTAAATGATCTAAATGTATTCATATGTATTTTTATTTTCTGGGTAAGTCATAAGAATAAAAAAAATTCATCCAATTAAAATTTGTCGGGCTGATAATTCCCATAATTCTAATAAGTAGCCCAAACTGTCTGTCAACAAATGTAGATTTGTACATCTGTGCAGCCGTTAAAGCAGATTTGCAGTTTGTACATGCACCCTGTTCACGTGCACATGCATGAGAGAGACAGAGAGAGAGAAAGAGCGGTAAAAACAAATGCTGAATCTAAACTTTTTAAAATCCTGAATCAATATTGGAATTACTTTTGCACGCTGGAGCAAGGCTGACACCATGGCTGAAGTATTTTTTTTTAGACAGGTAATGTTATGTTTCAAAACTATTTTAGTCACGCAAAGCTTATGTAGATTGTGTTGTTTTATGAATGGGTTATATGCACAGAAGTGTTGTTCAGCCTCTGAAGTCATCTGGCGTAAGATTGATGTGACTTTTCAATTTCAGAATGTATCTTTAACAACATCGATAATGTAGATTTTTGTCTAGTTTAACAACAGAACATCAGTAAATATCGCTATTCTGCCTAGCCTGCTTTACTGAGGTGAAGTTGGTTTTGTATTCACATTGGTTCATTTTTGAACAATGACAACCTGTAACGCACTCCCTATATTGTTTAGCATGCTACTCTGAATATTTGGTCTGAAATAGCATGTAAGTATGGCTTAGTAACAAGTAGTTCCTGCACCTGGCCGGCCAAGCATCATAGTCGCTTTAGGACAAAGCATGTGAGAGAGTGAGACCAGCGATCTCGTGCTAGATATAATACAGTTTTCGTTCGGAATTGTAGTATTATAAAGTACAAATAAAGGTTTCTAACTGGCGAAAGATAGTGGGTTGTCTAATGTCATCTTTAATGTGCATGTTCGTGATATCAGTCTGCGTGGTTTTGGATGGCATGGGAGGGGACTGTTTCCCAAAGATATTATGCTAACAGATAGCATTTAGGCAGATCACCAACTGCACCTTTTATATGGAAAACTAATCCATGTTTTAACCAAAACTAATATTGGAAAAAAAATGTGTGCGTGTGCATGTAAAACAATATCATTTGTACACAATTATTATACATAATTGAATGCATATTTAATCTAAAGAAGAAATTCTGCCTCATTTAGAGCATCATTATGAATTTACGTTATAACTAATGCGGTTTGAAAAATAGATTATGGACAGAGCAACTATAGTTTTGTGAAACACTCATCATCACATTGATAATTTCCCAATTACACATTTGCATACTATGGTAGTTCACCTACGACTTACGTCGTTGTTTGGGAAACAGGTCAGTAGTAAAGAAAAGTAAAGTCATTAATAAAAAAGAAGCATAACTAATAGAATATATGTCATTGCACAGTGCTCATGAATGTGCTCATTATACTGACACTAACGTAAAGAAACTGTTGAATTATTTTTTGCTTTACTAACGCTTGATAAAGGCGTCATGGTGGCGCAGTGGGTAGCATGATCGCCTCACAGCAAGAAGGTTGCTGGTTCAAGCCCCAGCTGGGTCAGTTGGCATTTCTGTGTGGAGTTTGCATGTTCTCCCCATGTTGGCATGGGTTTTCTTCTGGGTGCTCCAGTTTCCCCCACAGTCCAAAGACATGCTGAGACAGTTGAACTGGGTAAGCTGAATTGTCCATAGTGTGTGTGTGTAAATGCAAGAGTGTATAGGTGTTTCCCAGTGTTGGGTTGTGGCTGGAAGCGCATCGCTGCTTGAAACAAATACTAAATAAGTTGCCGGTTCATTCCGCTGTGGCGACCCCAGATTAATAAAGGGACTAAGGCAAAAAGAAAATGAATGAATAAATGCACTTGATGACGTTTTAATTGAACTACAGAAGGAATATGGTAAGTTTTAAGGATGTTTATTGGTATCATTCTGAACTTTTAATGAGTTGGGAACCTTGCCTTTCTATGGATGACAAGGAAACTGTCAGATTTCACATCTAATATCTTAATTTGTGCTCCGAAGATGAACAAAGGTCTCAGGGGTCCCCCATCCCATACTCAATGAATTAAAGACGCTTAATTTTTTGTGAAATTAGAAAAAAAAAAATATAGTCTTTGAATTTCAGTGATTAAATTTTCTAACATGGTTGCCGTTCTTGGAGCATGTTAGATCTCTGAGACTTGAAGCAGTTACTGTACACTGAATGGTTGCCCATCTTGCACTTTTAGCCTGTACGCTAAAAAAAAACAATTTTTTTATTTATCTTATTTAAAATGAGCTAAAACAACACAATTCTTGAAATTTCATTGGGACAACTTTAATTTTTTTATGTTCAGTCCACATAAATTTGTTAAAAGTGTTATCTTAATCAATTTGTGTTGGGACTACAAAAATGAATTGTGTGGAACCCTGCACTTTTTACAGTGTACCTTCCAGATGGGTTCTAGTGCTGATGTACCATAATACAACCCTTTCTTAAAGTAAAACCACAAGTTTGAAGAACATGACACCCCCAGCCTATTCAGTTTAATATATTTTTCCTTTTCTCTCTATTTAAAATGTTTCTTTACTTTCTTTCTTTTATTATCAGTATTTATTTTACTTTATACACCATGCTGCCCACCTCAACATTCAGAACTGACCTGTTTATATGCTTAATTTGTAAAATTAATTCACATCATATATTATTTTTTTTATCAATTTTGTACTGCTGATATGAAGGAGTGAGTAATTAATGATATTTTCTTTTTGGGTGAACTAACACTTTAAAAGTATATTAAAACTAAAAAATTACAGCTCTTTTTAACTTAAGAAGTTGTCCGCAGGTTATTTTAGCCCTCCACTGCCGCATGATTTTAGAAAAAGAAATGCAGTCTGGCATCTGCTGCCTACATTCAATGACAAACTTGTAGAGCTGTTTTATTCTGGGAATCCTGCTCTAACATCTGCTCATAAAATTGTCTTCTTGCATCTGACATCTTCCTTTTCCCAATTGCTCCCACTCCTCCCACCCACTCGCACACACACATGTAGGAGTGAGGGAGGCAGGGTTGCTTAGTGACAGTTGCCGTGAGACCACCGTGGGAGGTGAGGCAGTCATTAGAAAGAGTGTTGCTATAGATACCGAGTACTAATACAGTAACCGTGGGTGTTGCTGGATAAGTTGAAGGTTGTAAGATTGTAAGACTTTGCATGTTGCATCGGATGAGTACGATTAGAAGCGAACTGCTCAAATAAACATAATTAATGCAGACAGTCTTCCAAACACACAGTGTGCTATGTTCTACAGTGTGTATAATTTACACAAACAATATTGAAAAGGATGTTCTACCAAAAATGAAAATGCTGTTACAGTTTGTTCATCATTTACTGTATTCAGACTTTCATGCGATACAAAATATGTTATCAAGAATATTGGAAACAAACCACATTAGGCAGAACACACACATAAGTAAAAATTAAGAAATAAAGGATTCATTTAACACTAAACTGGTTTATTATGTTATGCGGGCATAATTCCATACTAGATCATACTGTAAATAGACCATTTTGAGGGATGTAAACAAAAACAATGGTCCCAATGCATTTGAAGAGTTCAGATGCAAAACCCTCTAGACCTCTTTTTTTCCTAAATGAGCATTTTTCTATCTGGCTCCTCTGATTAGGTTCAGCAGTTTCATTTTATAGATAATGAAAAGGTTATTAGCTAGTAAATAAAATACCTTTTTTCCAAAAATGTCACTTTAGACAATTCTTTGGTTTTTAACAAGGTAAATTTTCTTTTGCGTCAAAACTAGCTAAATTCACTTCTGCTTTTTTTTGCAAAAACCTCTAAATCCACCATTGGGACAAGACATTGCAATTGGTTGAAAATCACTAAAGATGCAATTTAAGACCAAACATAAAACACATTACACAAACCACCTAAAATTAGAAATACATAAATCTGTCAAGTAAGTGGCGGTTCATTCCGCTGTGGTAACCCCTGATAAACCAGGGACAAAGTAGAAGGAAAATGAATGAATGAAATCTGTCAATTACTTTAATTAATGACATAAAAATTGAGATTAATTAAATCTTAACAATCTGTTGTCATTTCTGATATTTGGGATTTAGATTTATTGTAAGTAGAGCAATGCTTGTTAGATTCAAATATTGTAGTGTAAGCACATTGTGAAACATCAATATCTGTGCATTGTCCATTAATATAACATGCTTATCAGATGTAAACGCAGCATTAAGTAATATAAATAATGTATAGTTTTATACATTATATTTATCTTTTAAAAAAAGCCTACGGGGCAAAAAGGGGAGGTCTTTCAGACACTTTTCGAAGCTGTGAAGCTGTCATTCATTCATCCTCATCATACTCAAGCTCTTGGTCTCTTTTTGTCTCTTGTTTATCCTCGTAGCATCCATGTGGGATAAAAGAAAGACATCTTAACTTCATATTTCGTGAAACGGAGTTGCCGTTTAATGTATAGTAAATCGGACTCATTCAAAGTAGCATCACTGTGCAAAAAAATGTTATGAATGCATGTTACATTTCCGACTTGTGTTTTCTTTTTTTTATAATGCAATTATAAGAGTTTTGAGTTAAGAAACGTTTTCATTTGCCATTCACTGACAATCGGACAGGCTCATCCAATTCATCTGACTCCTTTTTTTTAATCTAAATCGGAAGCGGAATAAGGGTGCTTTCACACCTGTGGATCGATTCTCTTGTTCCAGAACAGGGATTAAAATTGTTACAATGTTGCTCTTTGTTCTTCGTGTAGTTTGCTTTCTCACGGCAAAGTTTCTAAACAGACCTAACAAGTCACGTGTGAGTAAACTCCCCTCACATTGGTCAGAGTTTCATGGTTTATTTTGCAGAGTCCCGCTCAGCTGTCATGCATCCTTATTTTAATTTATGATGATGAGCAATAAGACATTATAAGTGAAAAGCTGCACTTTCATTTTGAATGGTGACACCTTCAGACGTCATCACCAAATATAAATCAGAGGTAATACTTTCTCATACATAGCAGTTGGCTTATGCATTATAGACTTTACATTACAGAGAGAAATAACAGATAAACCAAGACTGCTATTTGGTCAATTTTCCTAACAGATAAACAGCTTTTGTTAATAGTTCAGCATGCTTTCTTTTTCGTATTTTATATGAAATGCACATTTACCAGTAGGAATGACATCCCGGAGTACTCATAATTCTCTCTTCATACACTGTAAAAAATGCAGGGTTGCACACAATTCATTCATTTCATCTCAACACAAATTAATTATTAACTTCATTGTTTTTACAAATTTAAGTTGACTGAACATAAATCAATTAAGTTATCCCACAAAAACCTTCAAGTATTGGGTTGATTCAGCTTAATATAAATAAATAGTTTGAACAAGCACCAAAAACATTTTTTTGAGTGTATAGCCGTATATTTGCCTATTACATATCCATAATACACTGTGATATAGCCTGGCTCGGATCGTATTGCTTTCTCAGTACAATCAATCCGATTCAGAGTTCATTTTAATCAAGCCAAGAACACCTCATCTCGGACCGATTGTTTTGGCACGGATCCAAGCGTGATTGCTGCATTCACATATGCCAAACGAACCACGCTAACTGGGGAAAGGTTCCGAAACAAAAGTCTAGCACCCTAAAACACTCTCCTCATAAAAGCCGGTGTATCAGCGTGCCATTACATTGAACACATTTGATTTGATTCGTGTATGATTGGTTCTGGAGACATATCGGCTTTTGCTGTCAAAAGCAAGTGGCGCTTGCAAACAAACTGTTATTTCCAAATGATCTGACTCTGCGATTTTAGATGATTTGAATCAAAATTATTTGTTGAACATGTACTGCGTGCCTAAAGCATTCGCTCAATGTCATTAGCTTATTTTTGTCGGAAGTAGCGTTTAGCAGCTTTTGCGTCTCTTTCCTGAAAATTTCCTGTTGTAAATTTTAAATTTCTATACCTTCCGAGAATCCAAAAAGAGCCATAAAGGTATATTGATAAGTAATGTTTCAATAGCTGTTTAACAATAAGTTACGTAACACTTTATTTTGATGGTCCATTTGAGTATTAGTAGACTGTCTGCTTAATATCTGTTGATACTGACATTTAACAGTCCTTCAACAGACATTTAACTGACTATAAGAAACTTTGCAAGTACATGTCAACTTACACTAACCCTAACCCCAACCTCAACCCTAACCCCAACCTAACAGTCTACTTCTAATCTAATGAGAATTAGTTGCAATGTAACTTATATTCAACAAACGGACCATCAAAATAAAGTGTGACCTTAAGTTATGATCGAATTGCCTCTTGTTACAGTTATGAAATAGTTTCATAACAAGCAGGAAATATTCATGGGCCAATGACATGACCACATTGAAAAGGTCTATATACACCATTTTTATCCACACGCCATCATCACCAAGGAAGAGAATGACAGAACAGGTCACAGAGAGAGACTGTTTTTGTGTCGATGTGTGCGTCCGCATACAATAACTTTGCGTACATGCTCTAAAAATAACTCTGGGAAAGTTCTAATAAGCACTTATTGTTTTACTGTGTTGACATGAATGACAAAACGTATATGTGTGTTACGGCATTCAGTATATTAGCTCAGGTCAGGACAATCACATGTTTTATCAGACAGAGTGACTTTGTTTACATGGACATCAGTAATCAAATTATTTGCCTTAATCTGAATAAGACAACAAAATGATTAAGGTTTTTACATGAGTTGCTTTTTGAATGATCATTTCATACATGTTCAGGGTGTCTGCAGGGTCTTAAAAAGTATTAAATGTTAATAAATCAATGTAGAGAAATTTAATGCCCTTAAAAAGTATTAAAAAGACTTAAAAGCTATTTTGCAAGGTATAAAATTTTATATTATTTTTGATTATGCAATGTATCGTTGCATGCTAAAGATGCCTGAATTAAATCTGCGAATATCAGGATGCTGTGTAGTTTATGACATCAATGAAATCCTACTAGATTTGACATCATGCTGCTTTGTTTACTGCAGTAACCAAGACAACACTATTATTTCTGCAGTTCTATAGGCACCGACCTGCTGAATTAGCTAGATTTAATCGATTTTTATTGAGTATATGCATAATGTTTTAGTTTCGAATTAGATTCTTACATTAATATTTAGTAAGTTAAAATCTCGCCGTTCTTTTCAGTTGAAAAGAGGTTATAAGGTCTTTAAATCTATGGAAAGAGTCTTAGAAAAGGTCTTAAAAGGTATTGAATTTCCTTCTCTGATTCTTGTATATACACTGATCTTATAGCACATAATTTGATTAATGTCATAGCGTTACCACGCTATCCACATTTCCTCCACTTTTCATGTACTTTCGGGTGTTTCATCTTTAATTTGCTGACTTTAACTGCAGTTTGGCACTTTCTCTTTCATTCAGGAACATTTCATGCATGCCCCTGTGTCAAACTAAATATTGGATGCTAGTATGAACTGCTAGAACAGTGTTGTTTTAATGGAATTTGATACACTGTATAAAAAACAAACAAACAAAAAAAACCTCTGTGGTCTTTCACTGACTCAGTAGGTGCAGAGAATAGTGTCAAACAGTCATATATAGACTATCCTGATGCTAAATGCGGTGAAAATCATACAGGACGTTAATAGTTTAATTGCGGTGTTTACATGTCTATACTGCACTTCAATAATGTGACTAAAATCAACATACTCAACATGTCTTAATTCGATTTCTGTTTGCTTCGATTATGACTTCACTGTTTACATGGTCGACTCTTAATCAGAATATTGTCTTAATCGTATTAAAATTGAATTATTAGTGTCCATGTAAACATACTCAATGTCTAGACCTGTTGATGTTTAAGAATTTTACAATAACTAGGTGTGGTTATTTATGCATGAAAGCAATTAATAAAATAAAATAATGATCAACATTTTTATAATCTTAGCCTTCATATTAATTTTGCTACTGTCTATTTGCAATTGATATACAAAATAGTGATTCAGCACACACATAATTTTTATTTCTTAATTATCTGTTTATTTTTTAGGTTTTTTTTGTTAGTTTGAAATCCAATCTGTTTAATCAATCTATTTTTTCCCCAGTTTTTGTATTCCTGTATTTATTAAATGCATTAAATGGAGGAAACGTTATTTTAATCAAAAACCTTTCCTCACTTCTCAAATCAAAATTATGGGACATTCCTTCAAATCACTAAATTCAGGTGTTCCGGTCACTTCCATATATAGTGACTTGTGTATAAAATCAAGCACCTAGACATGCAGACTGCTTCTACAAACATTTCTGAAAGAATCAGTCACTCTCAGGAGCTCAGTGAATTCAAGCATGCTACCACAGTGCATAGAAAAATAGCTGTGCCTATCATGCTCAAACATTTCTAAGGCTTCTTTCACATTGTCAAAATGGAGTATTGCTATATAATTTTGATTGATAATTATAAAGCGCTGTGAATACTTTTCGTAAAGTGGGGTGCGACTTGAAGTTGTCAAAAAAACAAGCATCCTGGTCATATAAACCGCACCCAAAATATGCCACTGTCAAATATGTTACAGGACTATCATCACTTAGCACAGTATAGGCCCTAATATATGTCAACCAAGACTGGAGAACAAACTGTTGTGATTAAAAGGTTCACCAAATAATAGTTTTTTTTAGATGTTAGTTTCAGTCTGTTAGTTTTAAGGATATCTATTAGCTAGTGTGCTCCAAAACAGTGACAAAATTCGCGTTCAGAAGATAATAAACAGACAAAAGACAAAAACATGTAAAGCTTGCAGTTTGTGACTTCCGCCTAAATCGATTAACGATTTACCAATTTTACGAATCAAATACTGGCTAGCATCTGACATGTCCTGCCTCTTTAAAGCTTTTCCTTTGATGCGCTTGAGCTCATCTGCTCTCTCTGGCAGTGCTGTGATAAAATGAAACGCTATTGGCTGTTTTTAAAGCAGAAGAGCTACTTTGTGTCCCACCCTCTCTACATTTTTCAGTTAAGATTACATGAAACATTAAATAAAAATGGTTATATTATACTCTATAGATAAAGGTCTATGTCTGTGCATACAATGTCTTTATCTTGCTGGAGTTTATAGCAGTTTCACTTTACTTCAGGACGCATTAATGCCACTTTGTAGGTTTATTGGAGACATAAATATTCCTAGCAAATCTAAGAAATGTTGGAAACATACTTGTTACATAAACATGCTAAATCGCACTTCAGTAGCGTTTATTTGAGAGCACACAAGATAATCTGCACTGGAGCAGTGCATATTTAAGGGCGTTTTGTGCACAAACAGAGGAAATCGGTGCGCAAGCAAAGAGATATACGCTCGCTCGTATTACATGAATGTGATCTTGACTCGTAATACCGCTCTCATGACATTTGTCATTGAAATAACGTCATAGGTAGTTGGTAGATCTGGGAAAAAGGTCTAACAGAGTCTGCCACCACAGCTGGAAAAAAATCCTAGGAAAGATTGCACATTTCAAAGCACTTTATGGGACCTTTAGGAAAAAAAAGTCCATGGCTATTACTGTAGCTCTAGGGCTCTGCCTTCTTTCACGTAAATATTTTCTGCAAATACTTTTGTTACCTTTGTGTTGACTTTTTACTTTTACTTTTTACTTTATTTCCTGATTTTCTCATGTTGTATTTAGGTGTTAGGGCAAGAACATAATATGATTAGAGCTATTTAACATATTTTTCCATGTAAATTAAATTACTGATAATGATGTTGTGTTGATTTTTGTAGTTTTATATACATTGTAGTAGGGATGTGACAAGATCTTGTACAGTATGACGAGATTTCTTGTCGAGGTGAAAAGTTGTCTCATGAGTTGTGGGAGCGTGAGGGTGAATTTAGCACTGAAGATTGGAGGCAGGATTTGATTTGAACTGAAAATCAAGTGCTTTGCACACACCTGGCAAACCAGGTGATTTTTTTTTACTGGAGTTCAGCAGCTGCCACGTCCAACAGAGGATACAACTGCAGCCACACACATTAACCATGCTTCATATTCTTGCGATAGTATAGCACTTTAGATATGCTTAAAGTCTTAATCGTCATAAACAAATAGAACTAAGACATGTGGAGTATTCCTATTTCAGTCGCATTATTGAAGTGCAGAGTAAAGACTGTAATCAAACTATTACCATCGTGTAGGTCTTTTAGCCGCATTTTGCAACAGGACAAGACATGCACAGCTTTTTTACACTATTCTCTGCACCTACAAAGTTAGTAAAAGACCAAACACATCCCTAAGCATGCGCTCTCTCACACACACAAACACACACACACACACACACAGTGAACTTCTGGAGACACGAGCCACACACCTTCATCATCACCGAACACACATTTATACTGTCAGTGTGCGGTATCAAATTACATTAAAACAACTTTCTCCTACCAGTTATTCATATTTGCATTCAGTAGCCTAGAGGTTGTGATAGGGGCATGATTGAAATTTTGCTGAATGAAAGTAAAACTGCAAAAAAAAAAAGTAAAAATGAAATAGCAAAAATTATATAAATTATAAGTTCAATTTGTGGAAAGGAGTTCGATTTCTCGTGTGAAATTGTACAGGGGGGAAGCCAGTCAGTAGAGTTTATAGCTAAATATTTAGCAGTGTTTGCATATCTTTACAGCATAGAATTAATTAAAATAGATTTTAAACTAAATAGTTTTGCAATTTGTGATTTTTTTTTCAGTTGAATAAAAAATTTTCTATTCATATATTTCATCATTGAAGATTTCTTAAAAATAGTGTAAAAATCTTGTCTCGTTCTCGTGAACCCAATCTTGTCTCATCTCGTGGAGTAAGTGTCTTGTCACATCTCTACATTATAATATTATAGCGTTTTTGAGATTGTACATGTTTGCTTCATTCAGGCTTTAAAAACACACCAGACTTAAAACTGTTTGAGTAACTTGAAAGATGATACACATATGAGTCTGAACAATGGTGACATGCTTCATGGTGCTGTGCATGCCGGGAGAATCACACAAGGACTCATCCATGTCTCCCAGCATGTCACCATTGTTGAGATTCATATGCTCATTCTTGATATCTTGTGTGTTGAACGTTCTTTAGATGATCAGAGTCTTTAAAAAAAGCCATTCAAACACTGCTGGGGGCATGTGCTGTAGAACTGTAGGATTATTATTATTATTATTATTATTATTATTATTATTATTATTATTATCTGTAAAGTCAAATCAACCCCACATCCATCAGCATTTATTAATCACTTATTTATCTTATTAGATTTAATACTCCGATAGTGTGAAACTGCGGTCACACTGGACCTTTCTCCCCATAGACTTCCATTCACATCGTGCGAATGCATTTTACAGTTTGCTGCGTTGCAAAGTTCAAGCTCGGTGAACTCTGACCTGCGAAATCGCATCACTTGACTGCGTGAGACGAATCGAGGATCAAAACATGACCTCTCTGTAAAGAAATGTACAAAATGGACCAATCGCTTGCTTTTTTAAATGACTTTTTGCAGCTCCGTACTACAGAATTTTGCGTACTCAAACTCTAGTATGACCACAGCTTTACTCTATAATGTGGCACATACACACTAATTGGTTTTAATAAAAAACTGGGGATTTTGCTGTGTAGAAACAACTTTAAATAAATGTTTAATTAGAGTCTTTTTGTTTAATAAGAGTCTAATGTTTTTTAAAAATGCCAAGTTCAGACTGCATGGTTGTAGCCCCGATTTTAACTCGCTGACAGGTTTTGAGAAATCTCTAACAAATGTCCAAAATCACAGACAAATCGATGCTCGTTCACGTGAGTAACAATCATACAGTGTGAACTATCAGATCTGAGAGAATCGCCAATGAGTCGCAGACATCCGTAAGGTATTTGGCATGCTAAATATCTAGACCTGTCAGCGATTCAAATCATGCCATGTGAAATGAGTTCTGCTTGAAAATAACATTACCTATAGCCAATGAGAGAGCAGCATCCACTGGTATGGGTATCTGAAAGCCAGTGGGAGGTTGGGGAAGATGCTAAAAGCAGTAATTTTCTGTCTATTTGGACCCAAGAAGTTAAAAAAAAACTAGCGGGAATTTGGCAGCAGCACCCGTTTCTATTTGACATGCTATCTAAGCAATACCACAACTGGGTCAAAACAGAAAAAAAGTTGAAGAGAAATTGTTAATTCCCTTCAAAAGCCAGGTGAGCAAAATTACTACCTCACCAAAGACTTCTTTCTCATTATGTAGTTAATAGCAAAAGATATACTACGTGACATTGCGTTGTTTCCATGTCACTTCTCGAGTGCAAGAAGCCAATTTCAATTTCTGAGCCAATTTCATCAGAAAATATAATAATTAAAACTAAATTCAGTGTGTAAATGCAGCTTTCATTCAGATGAAAACAAAACAATATAATACCAACAGAGCAGGCACAGTACCATAAATTTACATGATCATGATGAGATAATGATTTCTCTTTTATTTTATTTTATAGTACTGCCACTCCAGCATCAACTTAAAGGCACAGTTCACACAAAAATAAGCATTTCTAACTATTTATTTACACTCAAGTTATTTAAAAATTTGATTCCTCTATTGAACACAGATATTCTGCAGAATGCTGGAAAAAAGCAGGCATTGACATCCACTGTTAGAACAAAAAAGTAATATATAAATATATATATACTATGAAAATCAATGGCTGTTTTGCCTGCATTCTTCAGTATATTTTATTTTGTGTTCAATAAATGGAAGAAATTCAAACAGGGTTGGAACAAGTGGAGGATAAATAAATTATGACATAATTTTTTTTGGCTGAACTATTTCTGTAATCACTCAATACTATGTAAAAGCTAAAAAATAAATATAGATACATTATTATGATAATTATGAGTATAGCACATCACATGCTTTTGTTACTTGTTTACACATTGCTATAGAAGAAAGAAGATAATCTTATCTGTATTCTTGCTTTCACTTTAGGAGAAGTAGTTCAGCTTATTACTGTAAATGTGCAGGAATGTTGTAATGACCTGTAGAGCTGGTTTCATCAGACACATAATATGTCCAATTAAACTTTTCTAAGAAGTAAATGTTCGGTATGTTTTGCTCTGTAAATACATTCACACACCCAAGCTGAGAGGCCACAAGAGGTTCACTTAAGCTGAACGTGTAAATGCCAAACTAAGTAGCATTTATGTGAAGACAGAACAAATAAAGCCTTCAAACCAAACATTTAACAAAAAAAATGTTACTGAAACATGTATTTGTACAAGTTTTGGTTGTGAAAATTCAGTGAAAAAGTTATCTTATTTGTACAGTAGATGCTGTTTGGTTTGACATTTAAGTGTCATTTAAGTGCCAGTTTTTGGACCACTACTTTAAGTTGTGAAAGTGCCATTAAAACAAAAGAAGCAACCTCTAAATATAAAGAAAATACACCAGAAACCCGTGCATCTGTCTACATGTAAAAATATGTTGCTCTGGGCACATTTTGTTGCACATTTCGGATGACAAATCAACTAGAGGGCACTGTGTACATTTTTACTAATCTGAAACACGTTACATAAGCCATGTTTTGTGGTTTTGTGGTACAGATACGCATCGTCCTTGTAAACATCCACTAGAAGGTGAGGCTTGTTAACACACCTAATGATCTACTGACCTAAAACCTTCCCTAAACCCAACCAATAGTGTTTTAAAAACAAACTTAATAGACAAGTGCACTGTGGCCATATAGTTTTACCTTTATATTTATTTTTTGGCACTGTGCTTTACGGAACTCAAACTGCAGTGCTCTGCATCATAAGTACTGAGCCACTGAACAAAGTCAACTACTGAGCAAACTCACCATGATGCAAAATTTGTTTATCTGGAGATATATGAGGCAAACTAATTCAATTACAGATCATCATTACATCATTAGGGTGTTTTGTGGTATTTATTTAAAGGAGTGCAAATGAGTGCATGAAAATAATATTTTATTTGTTGATATGTCAGTGTAAATATCATTAGTGTAAAAAGGAATAAAAGTTGTGTTCATTTTACCTAGACACTGCAGTCAAACATACAACCTTGGAGTTGGTTTCTGCACAAAAATATAGGCTGAAGCATGTATTATTGGTGTGCCTGTGTTGATGAGTGACATTCCTGCTCATAATGAGCTGTAATTGCTCTACAATAGGGCGTAATAAGGCTTTGATCTCCATTCATTGTCTTCTTACACCTTGACCAAATTAGTCTGATCGCTATGACAGATTATTTTCTAATGGTCGGAGATCTTCACAGCAATAGTTCATCCAAACAAAACTCTGAGCCACAGTAATTAACAGCACGCTAAACATCAGAAACATTTCAATAATGTGCTGTGTTGACAGCTACAGTTAAAAGATTGATGTCACAAAACTTAAATGCAAATTTTTAGAACTGTATATTTTTGGCAAACTTTTTTTCTAAGAAGTCTATTGTAAAAAAAATGCAGCATTTATTTGAAGGAAAAAAATCTGCAACACTGTAAAATATTCAACCCAGGCTCATTACGGATACATACCCAGGATTCGATTTCTGGGGACATCGAAATACGTAACAGGAGATATGTCTGCTGGCAGTTTTTGTTTTTGCAAATTCAGCAGAGGTCGCTGTGTATGCTTTTGATGATCTCAAATTTTTCTCATGCATGCTCATCTTGCATATATCCATCAGAGGCCGCATTATACAGTACAATTCAGCCGACCAGGCCATCTTGCTGTCGACTAACTGACTGACCAACTGACCCATTTACCTCTGTCATTAAACCCAACCGATAGTGTTTTCATAAGCAATCTAGAAAAAAAAAGCAGACACAGCCGTGTTATTTCACCACGTTTTCAGCCGGTTGTTTATATATATATATATATATATATATATATATATATATATACTTGCTTTTGTTTGACCTGGTCTGTTCTTAAACTAACTCAAACCCCGATTTTGCAGTCAACTCAGCTTTGTCTATTGGTGTACGCTGCGAGCTACTGGGCAAAGTGGTAATACTGGAAAAGCTGTCCGTATGAAGGTAAGCAGTCAGCTGGTAGCGCTAAAAGGAACAGAAGCCATCAGTGGAGTCATACCACCCTGTAGTATTCACTTTAAAAATGAATACATAATTAATGCTCTCCTGAAATGTAGACAGGGCTATGTATCCACAATCAGACTGGGTTGAAAATATTGTTAGAATTTACTGTTCGCTGTTCTTCAGATTTCAGCATGCATTGCACAAGTCTTCAGAAATGACTGTAATATGCTGATTTGTTGTTCAAAAAACATGTCGTCTTATTGTTATCATTAAAAACAGTTGTGCTTGTAACATTTTAACAAAATCTTTGTCACATTTGATACATTTAATGCATAGCTGGTGAATAAAACAATTGCCCACCCTCATGTCAGTCTAGTCCTCTGAGACCTTTGTTCATCTTCAAAACACAAATTAAGTTATTTTAGATGAAACCTGAAAGTTCTCTCATGCTCCATAGACAGCTATGGTTCTGGAATCAAAAACATTTGTCAAAACATTCCATGTGACTTCAGTGGTTCAACTATAATCATACAAAGCTCCATGAACACTTTTGTTTGCTAAAAAAACAAAGTGTTTGCCTATATCTTCTCTCCTGCTTCAGGTCACTAGGGTGCATGTTTACTACAGGCAGTATGAAGTATTGCCTTTAAAGTCAGCAGAGAAACACGCAAGTGATGTTTTGGCTGTAATAAACGCATACCCTGCTCTGAAATGGAATACAGGTGACCAAACATATTTTTACAGTTTCTTTTTACCACACAAAAGTGTTTATGCAGCTTTTTGTGATTACAGTTGAACCACTGAAATCACATGCAATGTTTTGACAATATTTTGGGTTATTTTTCGTGACTTTGAACGTCTTGGCACTGTGGCTGTTTGTGGAGGGTGAGAGAGCACTCAGATTTAATCTGAAATATCCTTATTTGTGTTCCAAAGATGATCGAAGGTTGGAACAACATAACATGATTTACATTTTTGGCTGAACTAATCCTTTAAGTCACTCACTATCAGTGTTGGGGGTAACACATTACAAGTAACGCGAGTTACGTAATAATGTTACTTTTCTAAGTAATGAGTAAAGTAAGTAATAATAATTGAGTAATTTTTTTGAAAATTTAATGTGAGTTACTTTTTACTTTAATTAATTAGCTTTTAAAAAATGAATTGCTGAATTAAAATTAAAGTAGTCACAATGAATCATGCAAAGAATGTGTTAATTTTTTTGAACGCATCATAGATAAGGAAAAGGGGATTATTGTCTCAATGGACAGTAATTTCATTACGTTAAACTTTCATTAATCTGTATATACGGCATGCATAGCTCTGGGGTAAGGAAGTTCTCAGATAACATTATCCTAAAATATATTTTTTTTATATGTTTTAAAGGTAAATGTAGGTGTAGATTATACAGTGTGTTGTTAATTGCAGAACTCCTCAATAAAAAAGAAAAAAAAAAGTTCTGAAAGAGATCAAGCCTCAGACAGGTAATATAATAACGCAAAAGTAACGTAACATTACTTACTATAAAAAGTAACTGAATAAAGCAACTAGTTACTTTTTTTGGGAAGTAACTCAATATTGTAATGCATTACTTTCTAAAGTAACTTTCCCCAACACTGTTCACTATACAGTTTATTTAGTCTGACATCAACTTTCTTTGTAGCTTTCAAGCTATTCATTATAAATAGTTCTATAAAAATGCAGCTGGTCTGTTTCGTATTTATTTATTTACTTAAATTTTGTAAAAGTGCATATGGTCAATGCTAAAAGAATGAAGCTAGAATATTGATTAAGGAGCTCTCGGATTTCATCTTATATTTCTAAAATGAGGGTAATTAATAACAGATTTTTTGTTTTTATTTTGGGAGAATTAACTCTTTAAAATCTTAAAGGGATAGTTTATCCAAAAATTTTAATTGTGTCATCATAGTTTGAGTTTCTTTTGTCTGTTGAACATAAAATATATTTTTAAAGAAAGCAGGAAACCTGCAACCATTACTTCTATTGTATTTTTTCCTATGTTGACAGGTTTCCAGCTTACTTTAAAACACCATTTTCTGTGTTCAACAGATAAAAGAAACTCCAAGTTTGGAGTAAAAATTGAGTAAAAAGTATGTTTTTATTTTGATGTGAAATATCTTGTTAATTTACCCCTACAAAGTCTACAAATAATAAAAATAATGACGAGTCCACTTAAATAACAAGAAAGTCGTTACTTGAAGGCTGTGCTGCAGTGTCTGAGTGTCCCTGAGAGACCAAATGATAGACCTGAGCTGCACAGAAAAGCCTTTTGACAGATTTTGAAGTGATCTCCAGGGAGTTTAAAAGAGAAACTGGATGATTCTTCAAGTCAACCAGAGGAAGTTCTAGAAAATAAAAATCCATATTTTTTCTATATATTTTTAATGTAACTATAGCAAAACACGTCAGTAGCCTATAGTGTGTGAATTCTGAAAAAGGTCTGAATGCATTCTGATGGCAATGCAGCTTAGGAGAAAGCAAAAGCAGTGTAATGAATGAAATATTCAAGCAAATCAGTCAGTTATTGAAGCAAACAGCTGTCAAACCGGCTTAAAAAGAGGATCAATTTGAGTCCATTTTAAGTCCCAGATTTCACAGATTCTCTCGAGCCAGTATGTAATCAGTGCTATAGAGATATGCTAATCCAAGTTGTCCACGGGGGTGAAAAGCTGTTTCAAACAGGCACACAAACACTGAGGGGGTAAATGCAGTGAAGTGTTTCAGCTGCCGTTCCAATGCTTTCATTACTGACTGACGCCAGACACATCACAGTATTATGAGGGTGTGTATTTATTTTCATTCCCACAGGCCAGCCCAGATGGAGCACCTCAAAAATCAGGATTACTTATTTGTCGAATACGTAGTGAAATACAAGTGAAGTGAGTATAATGATGACGTGACGTAAAATATGACGTTACTGTGAAATGATTATCCTTCCTAAAGGGAAGGGTATAAGCAATAACGTGAACACAGCAGACAGAAATAGAATATGGTAGAGAGAAATATATACTCATATTTATGCAAGTCATATCACATAAAAAAATAAACTGCATATTCAAAAACTGGGAAACACTACAAAAAAAGCTTTTTTACCTTTAATTTTTAAAGGACAGTATAGAGCGGGAAAGCATATGGATCAGGGAGAGAGGGGAATGATTGGCAACGGAACTCAAACTCGGGTCATCATGGGCACCTATTTTGTCGATGCACTAACCACTAGGCCAGTGGTTCCTAAAGAGATGGTCACGAGACAATGGGGAGGGGTCACTTGGTGATTTCCAAATATATCATATATGTTATTAAACTACTAGAATGACCATATTTTATCCGTAACCTACAGAAGATAAAGATAGTATTTAATAGTTACATTATAAAAAAAAACATGCAAATAAAAATTATTTTTCCATTGGATTGCAACCCATGGGGTGATTATGCTAGATTAATTGCTAGACAGCAATAGTGTTATTGCAGCAAATTAATTTTACTGCACAATGTTAAACTTTGACACTTTTATGGCACTCACGTACATAAAAAAAGGCCACAACTGAACATTCTCCAAGTGGTGGTCTCCAAAATTAAACCAAGAATAGTTTTTGTGCTGTAAACATTGCCCACCTTTCTCGTTAAATGAGTTTAATATTGAATTAAACAAATGAATTGACTATAAAAAAATAAATGGTTGAAAAAAATAAAATAAAACTTTTGTTAGTGTTGTCAATATGCTTGCTTATATAGTTCCTGCTGGTGTGTGTGCACCGTTGTGTGCGATGTTTGTATGTTTATAACCACCCCCAGGATAGCGGGGGTTGCGAGTCACTGTAATCTTTATATCTTTATAATCTTTAGAGTTTATATAATATAAACTCTAAACTTCTGAAAATAAAATAAAAGCACATCTGAACGCAGCTTCTGCAAGTTTCCCAATGTGATCAATCCCACAATCCATTCAACCAGAGGCTTTAAAATAAAGTGCTTACCTTGTTTCTCATTCAGCATTCACTCTATCCTGTCAGAGAGCTCCCAAACAAATGATTATTCCTCATCCATCCTCAAAAGCTCATATACACCCTTTCCTCATGTTGTAAACACACACACACGCTCAGCTCAGGGTCTCAATGGATCTCCTGCCATCTCTTGACAACACACAAAAAGCAGCTTTCACTCGTCACTTTCTAAACTCTATACCTGGAACACGTTTGTCTGTTCTTCAGCTGCTGCTCATACAGTAAATAAACACATTCAAATCAGCTACTTTATATTGCAGGAAACAATGCTCCTAAAAATACTAAAAGAACAAAGTGCAAATGTGACCTAAGCATTTCCTCTTCTGTGACACAGTAAGACTTGTAAACAAGAACACACCAATGCTGAATCAAGTTTGACATGTTGTACAATAATCTAATCTGCTTAAAATTGGCGTGCGAACTTAAATATTAGAACTTTAGTCATGAAAACTTTTGTCAGTGCTAAAGTATTTCAATAAATAATCATATCCATTATAATCCAATCAATACTTTGCAACCTTTTGGTGTGATGGACAATATTGTAATTAAAAAAAAACATACAAACACTCACCGTGTTGCTGGTAGAGAGAGTCAGCCATTCACACTGGTCCAATGTGACACTAACCGCACCCTCACACAAGCGCACTCGCTCTCTCTCTCTCACACACACACACACACACATACTGCAAAGTTGAATGACTGCATTTCTGACAGGCTTTTTGACGGCTCGAGTGCAGGAAAAAAACAATGTGTATAAATATAGCTTGCCCTGACGCACATATGGTGATTAACGATAAAACATTAACAGTGACGGGAGGGAGAAGTGTGTGATGGGGAAACAAGGAATGCTCATTTCATTGGCTGTACATGCATTCCTGAACAGCATGTGTGCCATCTGAAAGGGGGGCGGGGCAAGGTTTATGTGCTTCAGGAACCTGCAGGGAGATTTACAAAGCTGGTGAAAGATAGTCGCGTAGTATTTTATGACTGTTTGAGTGTGAGAGAAAAACAGAGAGTCTTCAGTCATCACGTTTGTTCATGCTTTACAACATTTATTAGCTTCATTTCAGTAACACAACATTTTTAGTATATAAGGGAGAGCAGGGCACAAAGTAACACTTTTTTGTTTTGGTCAAATAATGAACAAAGTAATGGGGTTAGACAAACCATTTTTTTTGCCAACAACACACAAGCCTCTCCTACAAATGAGCACTGGAATTATGATCGCCGGACCTATGGTTTTTGTGCAGTATTGACTTAAAAGTGCCAGGAGTAAAAATTTTACTATTTACCACACCTGCGGGGCAAGTTGTAACAGACAGGGGGTTAGTTGTAACACATGCTTATAAAGGCAGATTTTACACCATTAATTTAAATCCAGTTTACTTTAAATAGTAGCTATATTTCCTCAGTAATTGGCTCATTTCTTTTTTTATTCTACATAGCACAGTATGTTTATTATAATTTTTTGTTTATTGGATAAACACATTTGAATCTATTTGCATTATTATCCATTTATCCATTATTATACAATGCATTTATTTGCATTATCAGCAATAAAATATTATTTTTTCTATTAAACAATATTTTCTATTAAAAACATTTTTATTTAAAAAGTTATCAACATTACACTCAAACTTAAAAAAAAATTGTGTGTTTAATTTTTGTCCAACAGTGTGTGGCTTAATTGTAACACCCTGTTACAACTAACCCCGCTGTGTCATGTTTTCCTCAAAACTGGCTAGCAGTCACTGTATGTTTTATACATCTTTCAAAATGGATTCATTTTTTAGCCTAGAAGACAGTGATCACAACAATATAAGATTTTACGTACATACTTTCACAGATTAAAAAAAAATATATATATTGACTAAACTAAAAAATACTTTTATGCTGCAAAATTGGTTTCTCCTGTGTTTCTCATCCAAATTTCGCCGAAATTTTTCAAAAATTGGCAGGAAGACGTCTGTCGACACTGTGGTGAAAACCTCAGAGGCATGCCATGGTTAACCCTGAGCAAATACCTTAAAACTCTGTGTTACATTTAACCCCGCATTACTTTGTGCCCCACGCTCCCCTAGTAGTGCTTACAATAAGAAAATCTCACTCTGCAGTGTATTTGTTTCTTTACATATCCACGTCTTTTACTGTAAATATGCTGGGTTCCATGCAATCGATTTGTGTTAGGATAACATGAAGAAATTAATTTAATGTATTTGTTTTATTTTTTACAAATTTAAGTGGATTAAACATAAAACAATTAAGTCGTCCCTACAAAAAAATCTCAGGAATTGTGTTGTTGAGGCTTATTTTAATATGTAGTTTGAACAAACAGCAAACGTCATATTTTAAGTGTTAAAGGAACGCTCAACGTTTTTGAAAATATGCTAATTTTACAACTCTCCCAGAATTAAAATGTTAATACATTTTTTTACAACATTCAGCTAATCTCCAGTCTGGCGGGAGGACTTTTAGGTTAGCTTAGCATAGATAATTGAGCCAGATAAAACCATTAGCATCTCACCCAAAAATGATCATGGATATCTTTCAATAACTTTCCTACACTGTAAAACCCAATAAGTTATGGAAACTCAAACCATTTAAGGAAAGTGATTGCAACAAACCATTTAGGTTCTAATAAAAACTAATCCTAATGAGTACTGTGAATTTAATTCATTTGAGTAAACGAAGCGATTTGAGCACAGTAAAACCCAATAAATGAAGAGAACTCAAAATCAACTGAGTACTGTAAAACTCAATTGCTACAAACCATTTGAGTTAAAAAACACTAATCTATATGAGTACTGTGAACTTACTCCATTTAAGTTGAAGTAATGAGGTATTTAATTAACTCATTACCTTCAACACTGAATTCAAAACTTTTTTTCAAATGAGTAGAATTAACTTTTAGTAAATTTTGAGTTAATCACCCTCATTTCATTTGATAAATTTGATTGTTGGGTTTTACAGTGTGTTTAAAGCTTGAATCTTCTGTAGTTACATTTTATACTAAAACAGAAGGAAAATGAAAAGTTGCTATTTTCTAGGCTGATATGGCTAAGAACTATATTCTCAATCCAGGATAATAATCAAGAAACTCTAGAAACTGCTATGTAGCACCTGGAATTCAGCTAACTTTCTTGTATTCTGGTTCATGTGGATCAAGATCTTAACCAAAGTAAATATGTTCTGAATCTTCTGTCACAAATGTCTTCGTGGTTGCAGGACACGCTCACTACACATTGAGCGTATTGACAGAGGTTAGCAGATTTTCAGGCACTGCGTAATATTATTACTCCTGCTGCAGCCATAGTACGGCAGCAATGTTCCTTGATTATTACGACAGAATGAAAGTATAGTTCCTAGACATATCGAGCAGAGCTTGTGTCCTCCTGAGTTTAACCTATGCGTTTTGACTGTGACAAAGAAAGGTGTTTCTACAAGTGACAGTCCCTAATGGATACTGGAAAATATTAGAGGGGTGAAAGTTTTAATTTTACAGTGTAAAAAAATAGCATATTTTCATTTTCCAAAACTTTAGAAGAGTCAAGCATTAAATAGGAAAATGATCAAAACTCCTTAGTCGTTTTTGAGCAAGATGCTAATGGTCTAATCCATCCAACAGAATAAAGTGTCTATTCCTGTAATGTAGATTATAGGAGTTGATTTGCAACAAAATAAAACAATTGTCTGCACTCAAATGTGACATTTGCTGTTTTACCTCTTTAATCCACCTAAATTTGTAAAAACTAATAATAATAATAATAATAATTCCTTACATTTATATAGCGATTTTCTGGGTACTCCAAGCGTTTTACACAATGGGGGTGAGGTGGGGGGAATCTCCTCATCCACCACCAGTGTGCAGCATCCACCTGGATGACGCGACGGCAGCCATTTTGCGCCAGACAGCACACCACACACCAGCTGATTGGTGGAGAGGAGACAGAGTGATGAAGCCAATTATGATATGGGGAGGGTTAGGAGGCCACGATGGACAGAGGCCAGTGGGAAGATTTGGCCAGGATGCCAGGGTTAAACCCCTACTCTTTTTCAAAGGACATTCTGGGATTTTTAATGACCACAGAGAGTCGGGACCTTGATTTAACGTCTCATCCGAAAGACGGCGCTCACTGAGCAGTATAGAGTCCCCGTCACTATAATGGGGCATTAGGACCCACACAGACCGCAGGTTGGGCGCCCCCTGCTGGCCTCACTAACACCACTTCCGGCAGCAACCTAGCTTTCCCATGTGGTCTCCCATCCATCTCGCAGCCCTGCTTAGCTTCAGTGGGCGACCATGTGAGAGTTGCAGAGAGCCAGCTGCCAGCAATAATAAGTTAACTTATTCACTTAATGTTGTCCCAACACAAATTGATTGTGTGGAATCCAGCATTTTTAGTCAATGCATAAAATAGCCCATTCATAAAGCATGTGTAATTGATCTGGTGCTTTCAATTAGATACATATATTAAAAAAAATGAAATGCTGGGTTCCAACACAAATAGATTTAAGTCAACTTTCTTTTTCTTTTTTTTTTTTATAATTTAAGTGTATTGGATATAAAACAATTAAGTTGTCCCCCCAAAACTCAAGAATTATGTAGATTCAGCTTATTTTAACTAAGTAGTTTGATCAAGCATCAAAACAACATTTTTTCAGTGATAGAAAGATCAGAGAAAGCCAATACCGGCCCACAGAACCTCCATCATGTACACGCCACTTGGTGAATGTATGCACACCCTGTTTTTTCATACATCATGATTGGGTCATTTACCTGTATGCACGGCCATGATGGAGATACTCTGATTTAAACACCAGCATTGGATTGTATGGTAACTATTACTGCAGCCCATAAATGCTGCGTAAACCATGGAAAAATGTGTGGAAGCTGCTAAATCATATGTACACTAGGTGGATTCAGGAAGCAGGAAAAAAAATAATATTTTGACAATAACTTTAATACATTCTCAGAAATAAAGAGCTGTCAATGGGGTGGTACCTTTTCAAAAGGTACACATTTGTACTTGAAGGGTCCATATTGGTACCTCAAAAGTATATATTAGTACCTACAAATTTTAAAAGGAACACTTTTGTACTTTTTAGGTACCAATATGTACCCTTGAGGTATTTATTTGGACCTTTTAGTTACAAATTTGTACCTTTTGAAAAGGTACCACCCCAGTGACAGCTCTCGTACCTTTATTTCTAAGAGTGTAGACTCTATTCTTCTTGATATGTTATAGCTTTTCGCAGATTTTAGTATTCTTTAGTATTTTAGCAGACTTTAGGAGAAGTATTGGAGTAACATAAGAGGATGACTGCATGTAAGTGTTTTAGTTGTTCAGTGTATTTACTGCATTTATCATGTGACCTTGCGTTGTATTTTTTTTTGTTCCTGTGTCGTGTGGTGGGCGTTTCAGCTGCTGTAAATGTAAATGGCAAGGCAAGTCCAGTCGAGTCCATGTATAAAATCAGTGCAGGCCGGTTTAAATCAGGAAAGCAACAGAAGATGTGTGCATGTGTGTTTTTAGTGCTAAACTAACTTATAACATTTATCAATCACTGCTCTCCTATGATCTCTAGTCACTTTAGATAAAAGTGTCTGTTAAATGTATACTTTTTTTGGCCTGATTAATTAGTACAGCCTAAAACAAACAATCAAAACAAGATTTTTGCTGCTTGTTGAAACTACTACTAAAATGAGCTAAGTCAACACAATTTGTGAGTTTTTTTCTGGAACAACGTAATTGTTTTATGTTCAATCTTACATTTGTAAAAACAGTTAATTGATTTGTGTTGGGACAACATGACAGAATTGTGTGGAACCCAGCATTTTATTTTAGTGAACATGAAAATTGATCATTTTCAGCAGCAGTAATGCAAGTTTGTGTGGTTCAGTGGTATTGTTTACCTTCTGCTCTCTATTGTGACAACAGGAACTATTGATGTCTGTGTTGTTGGAGAGGGAACCTGTTTAAGTGTTGCACTGTCAATGTTGTGGAAGAAGAAAGTAACGGATAAACATCCATCATGGTCGATTGGTAGGGCCAGACAGAATCTGCAGACGTTTTTTTTTGCTATTTCTGTTGAGAATTTTGTAAAAATCTGTGGATTTCTGTGGAATTATTTTGGGAGTATCATAACTAAAACCTTAATATGTGAAATAAAAAATAATGTATTTTTAACTTTTATTTAATGTTTAAAATGCAAATCCAATTAGATCCACTTTATTTGGTAAACAAAGCAAGTCTCTCATATAATATATCTACTAAAAGACAGAAAATATTACTGTACAAACTGCGTTGTACATGAACCAGATGAACATTTTTTATATTAGTCAATAATATTACAGTAATTATTTAAAAAACTGAATAAATATAGATTTACACACATTTACTCAAGTAAATAAACAGAATTAATGATGGGCTAAAAATCTGCGGAAAATCTGCAGAATTCTGCATGCGCAGATTCCGTGTGGGCCTACCAATTGGTGATGATGTGTCATGGAAACACTCTATAGCACCTTTGTTATGTAGTGCAGTGGCAAATTCTATATATATGCATATACAGCTGACAAATCAGACCAATCAAAAGCTTCTGGGAATATTTCTAGCACCTTTATTGAATCAATGACACAAAGAATTATGCCAGTTCCTGTCCAACCCAGTACTATAATGATCCTGTAATGATACTATAATGATCTATACTGTAATCATGTGGCTATTAATGTCTAGTTTTAATGTGTAGTCATGTGTAATGCAAAAGATGTTATGTTGTTTTAATCTGAATATCAATTCCATGAATTCCATATACTTTTTTCCTGATTAATATCTCATATAAATGTCATTTAATTTTCCTCATGTGCACTACTTCTACATTTGCCTAAAAAATCAGTTTTCAGGTAAATAATACTTATTGAAAAGAATTTAATTAATAGTAATATCTGGATTTATGTGTCAAAATATCTGCGTGTCCTGGTAATAATCTTGTCTATTCATAGTGCCACTTCAAGCTATAACATATGCCTCCTACTGTCAAAACAAGCAAGGGTAAACATGAATTATGAACAATAAGTAAACATGGCATACACAACTTCAACACACAGTGTGACATTTAGGGTTACTATTCATTTGCAACAACAGCAAAAAAAGATTTAAATAAACTGCCCAATAAAATAGTAACCAGCAAATGTTCTGATCTTTTGGATTACAATTAACATCTATTAATCTGTATTACTACACAAACTCACATGTCTGCAAAGTCCCTTTATTTCTGTGCAGTGTTTCTTCAAACTCAAACCTGTATGTTACTTATATGAGACTGTAACCAATATTCTTCCAACACTTCAGTTACTTCACAGGAACAAATGTAACAGTGGTTATTTCAGACAATATATCCTTAACATGCACTTACAAAAAATGTACCAAAAAAATTCAAGTGTTTGGTTATCGCACAATACTAACATGTCAGTCAAACAGTTCCACTGATGCTGATTGGCTGCAGGCTATCGAGAGGAGGGGCTACTGCACCCGGAGGCGGTGCAACAGAACTGATGAACAGAATCGCTCTCCTTCTCCTCCTCCTCCTCACTTAATGATCAAGGACATGATGAGGGTCAGAAAGTTGAAAGAGAGAAATAGAGTGACAGTTAAGAAAAGAGGGATGGAAACACATTGAGAACATGAAAAAATACACAAAATTGAGTTGAATTATTTTAACCAGAGAATGATTAAATGAAGATATGAAACAGAGTGCAGCTCAGACATATTGCTGTGCTCAAACATGTCCGCTAGATGGCACACTCAACACATTCCACTAGTTGCTAAATCCTAGCATTATAAGTCATCTGTGTTAGAGCTCCACAAAACTACAACTTCTAACCTAGTTTGACAATGTATAAACACTTTCTCCGCATAAAGATAAACAGAATAAACATCTAATTACCTGATGTGCTAGTTTATAAAACCTTAGTTAATGAATTTAGCATATTAAGTTTAATGTGAGTGACTTTTGCTGTCACAGTTCATGTCTATTTCACAAACACTAAACTACTAATTGAAAACGTTTTTAATTTGTATGTTTGATTACAGCTGAAGTGTCTAATTTGCATACGTAACCACAGAATTGCAAAAACAAGGACTGTTTTCAAACTGGTATCCTAAACTCTGCTAATGGTCAGTCCTACCCCAAGCTCATTCCATTGGTTGAGCTGTTGCCATGCTGGACTGCATTTCCCAAAAGCATTTTAACCAACTATGGTTCTACATATTTGAACAAATTTGTTTCCCAAATCCGTAGTTGTAATGAATATTTGCAAACATCATCTCGCACTAGTGTGGCTGGAACTGCAGAACCAGATTTTAGCAAGTGCGACATGTTCCTGGATAAACATTCCAGTCAGCCAATCAGATTTGAGGCACAGGTCTAGAGTTTATGCTAAGTTTTCCTTGCAATCAGGGCTAATTTTTTTTTTTTTTTTTATTAATGAACATAGAATACAAAATATCATAGAGGTAACAACATAGTAACATATCAATTACAAAATGTTTAGCATTAAACACAGGGGGGTCATATTAGACAATAAAAATAAATAAATAAATAAAGCTTAAAACACAAGAAACTTATGAATGTCTGATGATAATTTTTGGGCATACCAATTTTTAAGTAATTTCAGTGAGGAGTAGAAGAGTTAAGGTTCGTTTTGGAAATGTTCAAGGCATGGGGGACAGTCTTTCCACTTACAGCAGTGTATGTGAGCAATCAGGGCTAAGTGCATGCATGACATTGTTATTCACCTGTCATTTGTTTTTGATTTTAGAAACAACTTTCAGTTATGGTTAGATTTAGAGGTAGGAATTAGGTTTGGATTACATTTTTGGGCAGAAATGGTGTTTCATGGTCAACAAAATGGATGCAAATATCTCCTAATTCTGTTTATTTCTGGTTATGAATTGCATTATGGCACGTTTATCTCAGCTTTGTCGACTTTTGATGTTGAATATTCTGTGCAGTTTGACTTTTATTGACATTTTAGAAGTTTGAAACAATATATTGTATAGGTAATTATGTATGGAGAATTAAGTCCACAGTAGAAAACATACTGCCAGTTTATTACCAGGTTTTTGTACCTTGATTTTAACACCAACCCAGATAATATATGAATTTAAACTACTAAAAAATGTCAATGAAAGGTACTTTTTCAGACTTTTAAACATCGAAAGTTGTTGGGGGAAAGGTGAAGGTCCAATAATGAAATTCAAAAGCATAAATAAATAATAATAATACAAAAAAAAACATGCATCACAAAAAGGAAAATAGTAATTTATAGATTTTACAGATTCCAATTGTAAAACAGTTAATTTACAGACATTTTTAACAGCGTAGACTTTATATTTCATTCAATACATTCACACATTCCCTTCAACATATCTTAGTTTGTCAGGAGAAGGCACAATTTTTGAAGTATGTGCTTGTGCATACTTGCTCTAGTACCACAGCGGAACCATGGAGTGACATAAAGGAACCATCAAAATACAGCACAATAAGAGAAGAAAAGGCAAAGTAATTAGATTCCATGCCCATTATTTACAGCACTAATCAGACATATTTTGATCTTAGACCTTTTAATTAGCAGAAATGCACTTGCATTACTAGCGAATGTGGCTTAAACAACAGATATGCAATGGGAATGGGAAGCAGTCATGGCTAATATTTTAACCACTGCATACTGTAATTAAGCAGTGATTTGCATTGTTGTTTGGGAAATGCACCCCTGGGAAGACCAGAAGCAAAGTAATATACAGAGTAAAGTGCTAAGCATAAATGAATAGACCCCTTACAGATCTCTCTTTTTTATTAATATTTTCTAGATATTAGATGGATATAGATAATAGATAATAGAAAATAACTTAAGATCACAAGCCAAAAATTAGAACACCCAATATTTTATTATATATTAACAATATTAACAATATTAATATTAACAATATTTTGAAGAAAAATTTATTAGAATTAATTAAATTACAATAAATTAATTACATACAAAAATAAATACAATACAATTTTAATAAAGTCAATAAAAAATATAAATATCATATTTAGTTTTTGAAGTTTGTCATTTTCATTTCCTCTTTCTATTTCTAAAGGCGCTGAGCAAAATCTTATTTAAATGAATGTATCTCTTTAATGAAATGGTTTAAATTCACCATAATATTACACATTAATATCTGTGTAATTATATAGTTCAATTATATAATTAATATAATTCACTGAGACATGGATAAAAAATATTTATTTTTAAAATGGGGTGTACTCATTTATGTTGTGTATATAATGGGTAATTAGAATTGTGGGTATATTTTGCATTTTCAAAACAAATCTTGTATTTTTCTAAAACAAAAAGAATAAAATAATAATAGAAAAAAATAATAGAATAAAGTTATCTTTAAAAAATATGTTTGTATGCGCATTTAGTGACATTTTGTCCTGAAAATATTAACTTAAAAGCTCCCACATATTTCTTACTCTCTCTGCCTCTTAGATTTTATATTCAGCTTCATTTATCATGAAATGAGTCTAACTTATATTTGTGTGTGTGATTACTCTATAGCTTAACATTTAGTCTACTTAAACATTTGCATTAAACATATATTTTCTAGATTATTTATAATTTCAGTTATATAACATCCATTTAATTTTTGCTCCTACATTCTGTTCAACTCTGTTACATCATATTTAAAAAGGGCATTACAATCTATAAAGCACTAATTGAAAAGAATGTGACTTGCTCCAAGTGTTGTCACTTCCTCTAACAGGAAACTGGTAGATATTGAAGTGTGTGATTTAACTTTTCTCTCATTATTTGTACAAAATAGGATAAACTAATAGTAGATTAGCGTATTTGTAACTGATATTCCAGTGAATTTCTTATTCACTCCTTCAGCAACATACTGTAATGTGATGAAAATGCACAAAACTCTGTTGAGTCCAACACAATCTCGTGGCAATTCATTACCTACGGATTTTGTGGCTAATTTGTATGAATTCATAGGATCTCATTTGTACAATTTAGTATGATTTGCTCATTCCCCAATGACCATCAGCTTTAGGGGGCGGGGTTGGGATGCCACCCCTTCTTTTTAAAACCGACTGAACTCATACGAATTAGCCACTAAACTGACAAAGCGTAAAATAGTTAAGTTTCCCCATGAGATCAGGCTGGTTTAGTCATGCCGTTTAATATCTCGCTTAAGGCTAGCATATTAAGCTAAAGCACAAAATGGTGGCACAAAAGCTCAATTCAACCCTGTTACTGGTTTAAAAAGTTGAACAATTAAACAACTATTAGAAATAAAATCCAATGTTCTCTATCACAATGGATTATTTTATATTAATAATGTATTTTACTGTAAATATGCTTGTTGTATGTCATTCCAGTTCAAGGGAAATAAATGTAAAATGCTTTTAATGTACCCGCAATTCTGAGGAATGAGGAATATCAGCTTAAGTCTATTATTTATACTATATGTATAGTTAGATTACAGCTCAAATTTGTTAGTTATGTATAGGTTTAAAAATTGCTCTTACTTTCAGTGTATATATTTCTGATTATCTTTGTTTATGTAACACTGTGTAACGCAACATTTCGTTCCACTTTGTCCACATTGTAAAACATATTTGTAAATTAGCAGTTTTCCATATTTTTTGATTCATATTTTTAAATATTTTTTCCCTGTTTATTTATGCTTTTGAATTGCATTTTGGGATCTTGAACTTTCTTCCAACAACATTTAGGACTCTATTTTAAGGATCTAGGCACAAAGTCTAAAGCACATGGCACAAAAGCATTAAGGTCATGTTCGAATCCACTTTTGCTATTTTAAGGATGGAAAAATATGGTTTGCGCCATGGCGCATGGTCTAACAGTGTTGTGCTTATTCTGTTAATGAGTTATGGGTGTGTTTTGAGCATAACATGCAAGAAACCTATCAGAGTCTCATCTCTCATTCCCTTTAAGAGTCAAGTGAATCGTGCCATGGCGCATTTGCTATTTACATGGCGGACTCTGTTAGTGAAAAAATTTAATGCTTTGCTAGCGAGAAAACAGTTAAACAGAGCATCTGCAGCATGAGAATAAAGAATGAGTCTCCTCCATTCGGCCTTTCCATTCTCTTTACTTTTACTCTTTATTTTACTCCTTTACTTTTAAACAATGTGGCACAAAACGTGAAAACGTTGATCTGAAAATAGCAACAAATCATGCCAAACACGTCTTGAGCCTTATTAACATGTTTAATAGCTTACAGTGATATAAACCACACTGAACTGAGCTAAACTAAACTGAACTTAAACACTGAAAACTGAACTGACACTGTTTCAATTCACTTTAAACTTCCATGTGAAGCTGCTTTGACACAATCTACATTGTATAAGCACTATACAAATAAAGATGAATTGAATTGAATTGAATATTGTCTGGGTTGGTGTAAACTGACAGTATATTTTCTGTTATTTTACAGAGTTATATTATTTCTTATACATTATGTTATTATTTCAAAAAACTAAAATGTCAATAAAAGTCACTTTGTTAAATGGTAGAGTTGAATTTTCAACACCAAAAGAAGCAGAAATCAACATCCCATAATACAATTTACAACAGAAAATAAACAAACCACTCGTGAATCATAACATATGAAAACTGTTAAATTAAAATGTATTTTTTACAGTGCACACATGTAGCGTCATGAAAATAATCTTGACTTCTTACTGTCGCGTAAATTATAATATAAATTTCAATGACCTAAATTAAGACTAAATTCAAATAAAGAATGCAACATAATGAACTACAGTGAGGAAAATAGGAACATGAGGAAGACTGGCAGAGTCAAACGTAAAGAGGTTGCTTTTATTTCTGCTCTGTATGCACAAGGCTTTAAATGGCACGGTTAAGGAAAAGAGGATTGAAAAATAGATCACACACACATTTTGTCTGTATCTTTTACTCTTTCTCTCAATC
Organism: Danio tinwini; assembly: GCA_903798205.1. Lineage (NCBI taxonomy): Eukaryota > Metazoa > Chordata > Actinopteri > Cypriniformes > Danionidae > Danio > Danio tinwini. The sequence goes on from CAIGQZ010025690.1 coordinate 2,051,287, forward strand.
ATGGCTTGTTTAAACTAAGCCAGCCATGTTTGATTCTGAGGGTTAAAGAGAAAGAGAGCGGATGAGGGACACTGGTGGACAAGAGCAGAGAAATGAAATAAACGAGAAATTGATGAGGACAAGGTGAACTCTATAAAACAGGCCTCCATCAAAGCGTAAGACATTAATTGCTGCCTCTCGCTTGCTCAAACGTCTGTCTGACATGCTTCCTCTGGCATCTTCTCTGTGCTAAAGCCATCACTTCCTCCTCCGCAGTCCCTCAAGTGTCCTTCTTTCAGCACTTCACAATAAGGGCAGGAGGAAGGACACGGCGGCACCCACAAAATGTGCAAACGTGACAGCGACAGTTTGAATGAGTCGAATCGGCAGGTCAAATGTCAAAATGTGAGGGGCAGGGTGATGCGTTTGGTGAAAGCCTGGTGTTGTTGAGTGTTAGGAAATGCCCGACATGCCATTTAGAGAGCACTAGCCTCATTAGGAGGGATGGGGTGAAGCAACAAGTTATCTTTCCCATGTTATCCTGATGTCAAAATGATTAGCCCTCTTCTGAAATAGTTATTCTTTTTCAAATATTTCTCAAATATGGACATTTTCACAGTATTTACCCTCGTATAATTGGTTTTCTTGTTTACTGTGCCGTCATCAGCTGTTCCTCCATTTTGCAACGTTCCCTTTTGTTCATTTTCGGTAATGTTACTGATGCACAAGTCTTTCCTCTGTAATTGTTTATCTTATGTACTTTTTAATACATAGTGTGTATCTTTTGGTTATTATTCTGAAATGCCGGATATACTGGCAAGTTAACAGTGCTGTTGTTTCAGTGATTAGAGGTACTCTTTTGTGATACCATCTGGCAAAACATTGTGTTACGCATGAGCATATTGGTGGGTTGTTTCTGTGCCGCTGTGTGTGTGTGTCTCTCTTTCTCTCTCTTGTCCTGTCCTGTTCCTGTTTCCAGGTTGCTCTGTTCTAATTGGGCGTGCTGCGTGCGTGCACTGTGGTTGGTGCACAGAGAACGCATTGTCTTTTGAAAAGGAGAATGATGGAGTTAGATCTTGGGGGGAGAGACAGAGAGCTTTTCAACGAATGTGCCGTTCTTGTTTAAAACCTGTTGTAGTGTTTCCTTTAAGGCGCTCTCCACCTTTTTCCTCTCCCCTCTTTGTTGTGACTGCCACACACCTATATATTGTATAAAAAAAGCTGTAAGCTGAGCGCCGTAGGGGTTGAGTGCCATTTACTTTGACGCTGACATTTTCTCCTGTTTTTGGTTTAGTTAAGGAGTAAGGGTAGTATTTGTAATTTATTTTCTGAATTTCATTTGGTTCGTTAGGTTTGTAAGTTATCTTCGGGGTGGAGTTAATTAATGTTTTGTTTATTATATTGGCCTTGCTCAGCCCTAAAGCTCTTTTTGTTTGCGCTCATTTTTGTTTTCTTGTAAATACAAACTTTTTCCGCTTTCTCACAATAACCCGCCACCTTCATAACCTGCCAACTGTTTATTTATTTATTTTCTTTAACTTTTATGTTCAACCTCAGCCCTAGACATTTGGGGTCGTAACAATTGTCACATGAAATCGGCATGAATAAAGAACTGGGAACCTCATTTAAACCTTACCTATTGTACTCTCCAAATGACTGACAGTATGATAAAAACTTTCACAAAACTAGAAAAAGCAACATGCAGCAGGCCCAACATACGGGTAAATTTTAATAGCCATTATGACATAAAATATGAAGAGCTTCTTAGCTAAGAACAGATAAAATCCCTGAAACACTTGGAATAATAAAGCCAGAGAGATTAAGAGTATTTTAATTTACAGTATTGCTTTACATCAATGTCAATTTAGATTTTTTCCCTTCAATCTAAATGTAGCTTTAAATATAACGTTCTTGTTAGTCATTTATTCAGAATAATATAGGCTGATAACAATTTAATAAGTGACTTCTGTAGCATTATTGTGCTGCATAAGTGGTAAAGTGTCTGCATCTAAAGTTGAATTAGATAATTAATGCATTTACATACCAATTAAAGTGGCAAAAGGGATGTGGTATTAAATCAAACATAACATTCTGATCACAGAGGTGATTGACAAAATGATAGTTGGATTCTGAAAATGCCAGCAGGTGGCAGCAAGTGATTGTATCACTAAATGAGTTGTTTATTTACAGTTGCAATCAGAATTATTCAACCCCCTGATTTATTAGCCATTTTTTCCCCCAATTTCTGTTAAAGAAGATTTTTTCAACACATTTCTAAACATAATAGTTTTAATAACTAATTTCTAATAACTGATTTATTTTTATCTTTGACATGATGACAGTAAATAATATTTGACTAGATATTTTTCAAGACACTTCTATACAGCTTAAAGTGACATTTAAAAGCTTAACTAGGTTAATTAGGTTAACTAGACAGGTTAGGGTAATTAGGCAGGTTATTGTATAATGATGGTTTGTTCTGTAGACTATGGAAAAAATAAATAGCTTAAAGGGGTTAATAATTTTGACCTTAAAATGGGTTTTAAAAATTAAAAACTGCTTTTATTCTAGCCAAAATAAAACAAATAAGACTTTCTCTAGACGAAAAAAAAATATTATCAGACATACTGTGAAAATTCCCTTGTTCTGTTAAACATCATTTGGGAAATATTTAAAAAGGAAAAAAAATTCAAAGGGTGTTCAATAATTCTGATTGCAACTGGAATTGATTTGCTTGAATTAATGATTCATTCTGTAAGATTTGCTACTGAATAGACTGAATCTAGCCATTCACGAATGACTTAACATAATCATACTAAATATTAATGATATATAACATTACTCAGCTTATTTAATTTATGGCTGTTACAAATATATTAGGCCTACATTGAAGTCGAGTCTGCTGGTACATATGACATGCTAAGATGCTTAAGTAGGATATAAAATAATTTTTAAGGCAAGCACAGGTTGCTAAATTCTGCTGCACAAACGGAGGAACAGCTGATGATGGCACAGTTTGATGTTTGGTCTACCAATCAGTGGAGAGTGGGCGTGTATAATTTTCGCCCACACACAGAACAAATTTTAAAGCTGTTTATACATTTTGGTTTTATCACAATTTCATTATGTGTGTAAGAACAAAATGTGATGAAAACAAAAATAAATAATTGAAAAAATTATTTGGCACAAATGCCAAAATTTGTTTGTTCGTTTTTATGTTTTGAAAGCCAAAAATGAGAAAAACAATTATTCGCAGGTACACGGACCAATGTCCTATTATATATATATATTTTCTTTTTTTGGAGATAGTCTTATTGGTTTTATTTTGGTCAAAAAAAGCAGTTTTTACATTTTTAAAAAACATTTTAAGGTCAATATTTTAGCCTAAACTGTTTAAAAAATTCGTAATTTTACAGTTTATTCCCACAGCTGGGGTGCCGGAAATAACAGCCATTAAATTACAGAAATTTACTGTAAAATAATGGACATTAAATTACAGAAATTTTAATTTAAGTAAATTTCTGTAATTTGTTGTCTGTTTTTTTTCCGGCAACCAAGCTGCTGGAAATAAACCGTAAAATAATTTTTTTTTTACAGTGTACAGAACAAACCACTGCTATACAATGACAACAAATCAGCATTTTAAAGTTATATTATATTATATCATACGCCTCGATGAGCATGAGATTTCTTTTAAAAAAGATTTAAAATGCACAAAAAAAACTGTACTGTGCTGATGTGAAATAATGTAATTTAAACACTATACTGTAATGGCTGATCTGTGAGTTCCTGCTGATGTTTAAGACATCAGCACTCTTGCATGTGCGACATTGTTCTTGTACATCTATTGTTCCAATTTGTGCTGATTTCTCATTAAGATAAAGTTATGTAACTGACTAAGATTAGGTTTTGTCGAAATTGCAAAAAAAATATCTGATTATATTGAAAGCATTAAAAAGAATAGGCTAAACCAATCTATTTTAAATGCAAAATTGTGTGCTTTTTATTGTTTTTGTGAATTAGACTGACATTACAGCCATATGTTTGCTATTTTTTGCAACAACAAAAAAAAAAGTTAAAAGAAAAATAAGACAATTCAATATTGTATCATTAATGTAACTATTTCAGCTATTATAAAATGCATTTCTGAAAAAAAAGTGTGAAAACTGTCTATGGGGTAAGTAAAAAAAAAAAAAAAAAAA
>CAIGQZ010025690.1:2058374-2077967 GCA_903798205.1 Danio tinwini
GTGGCTGGAGGTGCGAGAAAGGAGCTCATCCTCTGGCGCCCTCAAGCCTGTGGCGAAATGCACCAAAGCTGAGAGCTGGAAGGCAGTGCGTTCCATGCTGGCAGCAATTGGGCTTCCACACCCAGAGGGAGGAAAAGCCGCTCTTTTCGGATCGCTACTCATTATACATTCGCGGGGGAGCCCCGGCCTCCACCGGGGAAAGAACGGTTCTCCTCCTCTCCAAGTGGCCCGCCTCAGGTTCGCTTCGCAGTCCAGTTATTGGACTTAACGGCGACCTGTGACGGGAGCGTCAACTCCCCGCGGGCGGGAAGAGCGCACTCGGCGAGGAGCAGCCAGCGCGGACAGGTCTGATGGGGAGAGCCCACCAAGAGATGACCTGCTCCATCGCGCACGGCTGATCTTTCACCACTGAGGATTCCTGGGTAAAATCCCCGATGGTGTCGCCGAGAAGGCCTGCCTGGGATATGGGCACACTAAGAAAGCGTACTTTGTCAGCGCGGCGCATATCTACAGGGCAAGCCAGGGTGGCATTTCCGGACCAGTATGTGGCCATCGTCTTCCCCAGGGCATGGACGGCCGACTTGAATGTCATGAGAGCATAGTCGATCGCCGTGAGATGCTTACGCATAAGCCTGGGGAAGAACCGCCCCTGTGCAGCACATCCAGGAGGCCGTGGGGCACGGCAGAAGCGGCATGGCCCGCAGCGGTGTGGGCTCTGGCCTTGATAGACACAGATAACCCACCCGCCTTAGACGGGGGTCTCAGCTTACCCCTCCAGGTGGCGGCGCCCACCACCTGAGGAAATAGCTTCGTACCCACTGGCCGCCTCGCCTTTAAGGGAGGTGAAGGCGGAAACACACGTGAACCGGGCAGAGAAAAATGCCCTCTATGCCAGCGTGTGCTCACTGTGCGCCCCTGGGAAGAAGGGGACGGGGGCTGGAAGATTAATCTTAGAACAGCCCGCACGTCACACCCTCTAGTCGGTCCGGCGGTGAGACTGGGGGACAAGCCATCTCCAGCCGCACTGCCGAAGCAGCCCAGGAAGCGCAGCTGTTACGTCTGATTCGAGAACCGTGACTGCGCATTGCACCCCGTGGGATGGAAGCGAGCCCAGTCTGTCATCCGAGCATAACAGCTCGCCCTCCGATGTCGCGATGGACCTTTGATCTCCGGTGTCATCAGGCGGAGGCGCGGGCATCCCGGGGGATGAACCGTACAACCGCCCGAAGCTTGGATGGGGCACGCTGTGGAGGAGTGGGGGGTCCGCGGGCCCGGAGGCGACGGATAAACCCCCACTGTGATCCTCAGATCTGCCCGCGTGCTAACCGCTTTCACGGGGAGCAACGGGGGTGGCCGAAGCCGCGATCTCAGCAATGCAACAACCACGCCCTCGCAGTGAGAGCATAAGCTGTCCGCGGGCACTGCACCGACATGCTGGACCCCCAGACCTGTCATGCGATACCCGTGCCCATCATCCGGAGATAGGAACCACCGCATCCAGAAACGCACAGTCAGAACAGCGTCTTGAAAAAGACGTGTTGATTGACTGTGTTGCTCTCTTAGGAAAATCTCTTTTAGATCACCAGCGAAACGCCCGGAGGACGGGAAACCCAGCCCGCCACTCGCACGTCTTGCTTCCGCACTGGTGGAGGTAAGGCTTCCTTCTCTGGAAGTCAGCTCAGCAGAAGTTGTTCAGCTCACGATCGGCTCTGAAGCAACAATTCTGAGGATCTGACTCCAGCAGCTGGCTTATATAGCCCTGATGAGCTCATCAGCCACAGCTGTGGAGCTCAGCTCCGCCAATTCAATTGGCATTTCATTGGCCCGTTTTCTTATCATCAGAAGCGATTGGTCGTCTGAAGTACTCCCAAAGTCTGTTTAAGACACACGTTGGAGTTCCCTATGAAGGGGAACATGTTGCATCACAGAGGTGTTCACAATGACAGCATTTTGCAGCAAAACTTTGCTTTGCCTTTCGCTTAAGTGAAGACATGTATGACAGAAAAAAAATGGAGACCCAAGACTCAATTTCTGTTCTGTTGTGTTTGGACTTGTCTAAATCAAGAACCTGGTCTGTAAACAGATAAATGTGATCCACTATGCTGTCTTCCAAAAGCAAAGTGCTGTAACTTCACACTTGGCCGAAATTCACTTAGCCAGTAAATGTGCTTTGTAACATCTGTTCTGTCTTGTGACAAAGTTAAGACAAGCTCATTAAAAATAGATGCTTCAGACTACACTTTGTAAATCACAAAAACATACTTCAACATACACTTAAAAATTACTTCTGCTGCTTGTTCAAACTACTTATTTAAAAGGAGATGAAAACAAAATTCCTAAGTATTTTTTGTGCAACTTAATTGTTTCATGTTCAATTCACTGAAATTTGTAAAAATTATTTAGTTAACTTAATAGATTTTTGTTGGGTCAACATAAGGGAATTGTGTGGAAGCCATGCATTTTTTACAGTGTACACTCAAAAAATTATGTTTGATTTGCTGTTTCTTCAAACTATTTATTCAAAATGAGCTGAAACAACACAATTATTGAGTTTTGTTTTGGGGCAACTTAATTGTTTAATGTTCAATCAACTTGTAAAAACTAATAAGTTAACTTAATTCCTTTAAGTTAAGTTGGAATCCAGCATATTTTTTCATGTGTACAGTTTGTTTGACTGCAGTTCTAGGTAAAATGAACACTACGGGGCAGTATTACACCAACAACTTTTGCTCCTTTTCACACTTTTAATATTTACAAGGACATATTATTGTCAGATACTACTGTTGTGCAGTACTTTGCACATCATCAAATTAATAGCATCAAAAATGTAACAGTGTCTATGATAATCAAGTACGTACTGTAGTCAGTTTGCTCAGCTCACTGTGTATGTTGTACTTGTGTTGAAGAGCACCTGAGTTCGAGTCCGGTGAAGTACGGTTTTAACAAAAGCGATAAAAGCAATGCAGACAGTGCAAAAAAGGTTTTCTTACTTTGATTTTTTTGTCTTGTTTTTAGTCCAAATATCTAAAAATTCTTAAATCAAAAAGCATTTTCCAGACATGCAAAAAGTGTTGTCTTGTTTTCATATATAATCAAAATTGAGTTACAACAAGCACAGTCTGCCAATGGGGTAAGTAAAAAAATCTTATTTCATAGTGAAAACAAGATTGTTTAATTTACCCCAATGGCAGATAATCTATTATTTGTATTGATGTTCTTGGAAACTCTGCAAAAAATTCTTTAATCAAGAATACTTTTCTAGACAATCAAAACATGTTTGTCAGGGTTGTGGATCTGTCTGGTTCTCTTGTATGTGTGTGTGTGGATGTGGGTGTGTTTGTTTGGGTGTATCTTCACCGCGTGGCTGTGTGTGTTTACATTCATCAGCTGAGCGATCACGTGTCTTGCTGCTACTCAGTCTTACTCAGCTGTTATCTATTAACCACAGGTTCTGCGCGTTACCGCGCGCCTTTATATGTTCAGTGTTTGTAGATCATGTTTGTCAGTTCGTTTTTGTTCACGTCTCTGTCCTGTTTCCTGTTAGGCAGCTCTCGCTGATTCCACTAGTGGTGAGTCCTCATAGAGACTGTTGCTTTTGTAAAATTCAGCGCCGCTTGCTTTTTCTCCTAAGAACTGTTACCGCTGTTTGGCGTGGCTGAACTTATGAAAGATCTTCCTGGATCTGTCTCATTGAAAAACTATTACCGCTGTTTGGCGTGGCTGAACTTATGAGAGATCTTCCTGGATCTGTCTCATTGAAGAACTATTACCGCTGTTTGGCGTGGCTGAACTTATGAGAGATCTTCCTGGATCTGTCTCATTGAAGAACTTATACCGCTGTTTAGCGTGTCGATTTCCTTGAAATATGCACCATTGCTCTACCCCCTTCCCATGGTATCTGGTAAGATATCAGTGAGAGACTTCACTCTGGATCTGTTGCTCTGATGAACTGTTACCACTGTTTAGCGTGTCGATTTCCTTGAAATATGCACCATTGCTCTACCCCTTCCCACGGTATCTGGTAAGATATCAGTGAGAGACTTCACTCTGGATCTGTTGCTCTGATGAACTGTTACCGCTGTTTAGCGTGTCGATTTTCTTGAGAGATGCACCATTGCTCTATCCTATCCTTCAATATCTGGTGAGATCTATACCAGTTGTTATTCTGGTTATCTCTGTTAATAAATCATCTTGCATTCACTTGCATTTGGTTCTTCTGTGTAATTGTGACAATGTTGTCTTGTTTTAAGAAATAATATGCCAAATTGAAGTGAGTTTTTTCTTAAAACAAGCAAAATAATCTGCCAATGAGATAAGCAAAATAATATTATGTCAAAAGGAAAAACAAGAGTATTTTGCTAACCCCATTGGCAGATTATTTTGCTTGTTTTAAGGGAAAACTGATTTAATAATGGCATATTATTTCGGAGAACAAGACATTGTTTTGCTTGCCAAGAAAATGTTTCTTGATATAAGAATTTTTAGATATTCAGACTAGAAACAAGACAAACAATCTAAGTTTTTTTAGATTGTATAGAATAGATAGAAAATCTATTTTGTGCAAATATAATAATAATATTATGTAATATTTGTAATATTACAGTTTTTTTCCGGCAGCTGGGGTGTAAAATAACGAACATTAAATTACAGAAATTTCTTTAAATTAAAATTTCTGTAATTCAATGTCTGTTATTTTACAGTCAATTTCTGTAATTTAACGGCTGTTATTTTACTGAGGGTTTTTTCCGGCACCCCAGCTGCCGGAAATAAACTGTAAAATTATTTTTTTAACAGTGTGTGTTTCTGTTTGTTTAGTTTTTACCATGTTCTTTACTAACAATAAAGCATATGGGCCTACCAGTGAATAATTACAATGATCTACAATATGGCACAAGACTAACTTATATTTGACAATTTCAAGTAAAAACACATTTTTATTTTTAAATTAGGCAAATATGTTTGCCTTTTATTTTTGTATCATATTTCACTTTTGACCAAAAACCAATAATGCTGTTTTAAGCTATTGAAATTTTTTTTCAATGTATGTTTTTTATTTATAAGTCTTATGTAATATGAAATGTAATTTAGTTTTAGAGAAAGCACTGAAGTCCACTGACTGTAAACATTCTGGTTTCATCACTGTCCTGAGCATGTGCAGTTTAATTTTATGCAAATTATAAGTCATAGCTAATCACCAATTAAACTACAGTAACAGGAGGTGAATGACTTTCTGCACTCTCATTGGTAGCTTCTGCGGTGTGTTGCTGCTCATTTGCACAAAGACATTCTTTCATAATAGCTACAACAGCTAATTAGAGATTATACTCTCATTTGAAATGACTTCAGGTCGCTTTGTCACTGCAAATGGCTGTCATTGTGAACTGCACTTTAGGGTGATATAGGAATTTGAGGAGGGGATTGAGCTACAGTGGCATTAAAGCAAAACTCAAATTGTATTAGTAAATAGGCTCTTTTTACAACACTATTAAAGTTAAAGAGTTGAGTTTTACCATTTTTTTTAATCTATTCAGCTGATCTCCAGGTCTAGGCATTTTTAGCCTAACTTAGCATAGATCATTGTGTCGGATTAGAGCGTTAGCAGTGATATTGCAATAATATTATGGATACCAGCGCATGCTCCCTGTGCAAGCAGGTAGTCACAGTTACCTAGCCTGGTTCTATACCTGTCAATCCTCCCATATTTTTCGCCAGGATTTTGCCATATTTTACCTTTCCTGTTTTTGTAATTTTTTTTTTCATATTTCTTTCCTATTTTTTGGTCCAATCCCAATTCTACCCTTTAGCCTTTCCCCTTCCCCTCATTTGAAGGGGTGGGGTGTCCCAATTTTTTTTTAGCTTGAAGGCGTAGGACTAAGGAGAAGTACTATATAGCCCTTGAAACTGAGATTTTCCAGGACAACACTAATAACCAAGGGGTACAAACATTTGCCAGAATACACCAGCTACAACGGCAAAATGGCTGCACACGAGTAAAGAGATGCAGGGGTCAAAAAGTATTTTTTGCCATTATTAGGAATTTGTACAACAAACAAGTGTATGTTTTAATACATTCATAGCGGCATTTGTGTTTTACAGTCATACTTCATAAAAAATTGGTACATTTCGCTATGTATAATCCATAACAATATCTACTGTATATCGTTGCCTTCTGCGATTTCTTAAAGTTAAATAACCAAATATAACTGTAAGCCATGCAACTAGAATAACTACAGCTGGGGCCATCGCCGATCTCGTACACTAAAAAAAAAATGATGTCTGAAAAACTGTTGCAAACAACTTATTTGTTGAATTTAAACAAACAAATTAAATTTAGCAAAATTCTACTTAATTTGTTTGTTTAAATTCAGCCTAAATAAATTGTTTACAGCCACTTAATGTAAAAAAAATTGAGTAAATCCAAGGAATCATCTCTAAATGATTTTTTGTCTTGCAATGACATAGGATGACGTGTGCAGGTGTTGTAGTGGTGTCCCATTTCTTAGGGGTAAATTTGCCCTTCACACTCGTTTTTAAGGGCCAAGGGGAATATAATTAATAATACAAATATAATATAATAAATAAAAATAGAATTAGAGTTAGGCCTTAATCTTTCTATGAAAGGTGTCAGTAACTTCTACACAGAGCAGATGCTTTCTTTACACAGAGTACCGCTAAGCTATCAAGGGGCACTCCTTGTTTTCAAATGTTATGCTTTGGTTTTAATTTGGCTGGCTTGAAAGCATTTTGAAATTAATATCAAATCGGGTTGTTGCTAGCTCCATCCAAAGTTAACAATAAATGTTTGCATCCCCTTTCTTTTCATAAATCCGTCTTTTCATAGTGTTGTCACCTTCCCTATGCAACCTTTAAATCATTCAGCCTAATCAGTCTTGCTGGTATGACTGTCAGACACGCTTCATAGTGGTAAAGAGATGCTGTTACTCTACCAACTTCTGTACACAGGATTTGAAAAGGAGCGAAAGTTATACTTCTGCGTCGAGCACACACGTATGGTCCAGCGCAGCCTTCACACGGTCGCATACCCCTCTTAAAAAATACACCTCTTAAAAAATGTAACTACACATAACAACGACACATATTGCAAGCTCTGTGATTGGTCGGCTTAGTAGCTGTGATGAGTGTGGCCGAGGTTCAGAGTTGGGTGAACTCGTTGGAGCAAGTGTTTACAAGTTTTAAGTCCTGTGAAGGAGAAAAAGTTGTTTCATCTGCCAGTTCCTGCCTCTGAATGAGCGAATTTTAGCTACCTGTGCATTAAGGTAGCATTCAGAAAAAAACAAAACAACAGTGAATAGACGCAACACAGAGGAACATAAAAACCTCACTGTCAGCTAGCGTTTCGGAAGTGTCATTGCAGAGCAACACAAACTGCACACAGAAGTATAAATGCACGGCAACGAGCAAGGTTTGCTCCGTGGGTCACATCGATCACTCGACGCAGAAGTATAAATCAGCCTTAATAACATGTAAATGTTCCTCTTGGTGTGTTTTATTTCAACTAATTTTATTATTTAGACATAAAGGGTTATCCCATATTTTCACAAGTTGACAGGTATGCTGGAAACTATTTTAGGCACTCCATCTGCTCCTGCTGCAGCCATGGTACAACAGCAAAGCCCCTTGATTATTATGCCAGATTGAAAGCATAGTTCATGGCCATATCTGCCTAGAAAATGCAATACAAGTCGTAACTACAGAAAAGTCAAGCTTTAAATAGGAAAATAATCTAAACTAATTGTTATTCATGTGTATAATGAATACTCTGATATGATTCAATGATCTATGCAAAGCTAAGCTAAAGATCGGCTGAAGTTATTTAAAAAAATGATAAAACTTTATATTGAACTATTTAAATCTAGGGAAGTTGTAAAATGAGCTTATTTTCAAAGAAAAAAAGTGGAGTGATTCTTTAAGGGAAGCTGTGACTACAAAACAGCAAACTAATGGATTTTGTATCTTTTGTGGCCCTTACCTGGCCCGCTCTGAGCACCTCCTGGAGACTGGCTCGGGCCTGCCCAGTCTGGAAGGGCAGCAGAACTGATGGTGACTGTGGCTTTTAGCAAGCGGATGGAGACTGAAGGTGGAGGCTGAGGAGAGATGAGTGAGTGTGGAGCAGCTGGAGGATGAGTGTAGTCTGACACCTCTGAGAGACACACAGACAGGGATGGAAAGACAAGTAGAGAGCAAATATAGGGGACAGAGACAGACAGAAAAAGAAGCAGATAAGCAGACGATAGCAGAAACATACAAGCATAACAAGCAAAAGCTATACAGAGAAAAGTTAGAGAGCTGATCAGACACTGTAATGGGATTGTAATTAATAAAGTGGGTAATGCTTTAGATCACAATCTCTAAATAACCGTGCAAATACAGTATAGTGAATTTGCAGTGTAAATAATGGAACAAAATGTAATATTTAGATATGTTTTGTACATAATTATGACCTAAAGCAGCACCTCAAACTCAGTCCTGGAAGGCTGTCCTGCAGATTTTAGCTGCAACTTGCCTAAACACACCTGCACAGATGTTTAAATCCAGAACCTGGTTAACAGTATGTTTCCTTAATATATATGGCAAATAACCGTAAATTGATTTTCTCAGAATTCCCTGCATGGCACATCATATTTAATGATTTTTCTTGACATTACTATGGATCTTTTTAGTTGTTTTCCCATCAGATTTGTACATTAGAGATTTATGTTACATCTAATGTTGATAAACAATGTTTATTTTATGACTTTAATTTTACGCATGTTACCATACTGGTGTTTAGTAGCTGTGTGAATGACACTGAGCACCTTCTATACACACTGATACACTTTTCTGCTTGTGGGAAAAGTTGTTTGTGATGAGCATTGGTTCATTATGTTATTTTCTCATCACCACCTGCACATGGCTGTGTTAACGTGTAAAAAAAGATGTGTAGATGTTGGTAATTCAGAATACAGACACATTACCTCTATAAATTTATGAAATATGGTAGTTTACTGTAAAAATAAAAAAAAATACTTTTACGGTTTGTACTTTTTACGGTTTGTACTGTATTATTAATGGTGTAATACTGGCAACTACAGCTGCCGTTTTTTTTTACCGTAAATTTGACAGATACATTTTTTACAGTGTAGCTCAGGTCTGTCTGATTGGGGTTGGAACTAAACTTTGCAGGACACCGGGTCTTCAGGACCGAGTTTGGGCATGCCTGGCCTAAAGAAATAATTCTGAAGTATTTTTTAAAACGTAGACTCGTGAATTATAAATAATGATTCCATAATGATTGTTTAACGATAGAATATGTACCTCATGGTTTATAAAAAAAAAAAAAAAACATTACCCAAATATTACAATTTGTTTTCTTATATCAACACATACCTTCTTTTTAGGTACTCTTACAGGAATGCACATCGTAAATTCACTATACTTTTGTAAAATGTATCTAAAACAATACCATAAAGTGTTAATAATTATGAGATCAACTCAAAAATGGGTGTTAGCAGCACATACACAGGCAAAATGGAATGCACATTTAATAAAACCCATTATACACATGAATATTAAAGGCACACTCAGTAATGTTTTCATTTGTGATGATGAAAGAAAGTTGTCTTGTAATGTAATGTGTATTTATATAGCACATTTATTGTGTATGGCCATACACCCAAAGCGCTTCACAATCATGAGAGGGGTCTCTCCACAGCACCACCAGTGTGCAGCCTCCACTTGGATGATGCGACGGCTGCCACAGGACAGAGGCACCAGTGCGCTCACCACACACCAGCTATTGGTGGAGTGGAGAGACAGTGATAGAGCCAATTCAGTGGATAAGGGATGATTGGGAGGCCATGATGACCACAGAAAGTTCTGATCTCGGTTTAACGTCTCATCCGAAAGACTGCGCCCACTGACACTACTGAGTGTAGTGTCCCCTTCACTTTCACTGGGGCATTAGGACTCACACAGACTGCAGGTTAAGCGCACCCTGCTGGCCTCTCTAACACCACTTCCAACAGCACCCTAGTTTTCCCATGTGGTCGCCCATCCAGGTACTGACCAGGCTCAGCTCTGCTTAGCTTCAGTGAGTAACCAGTCCTAGGCTGCAGGGTGGATATGGCTGTTGCTGTCCTGAACTTATACTCCCATAACAAGAGTCGCAAAATTGTGTAAAATTATTTTTTTTTTTGTAAAATTTTAGATATCTGCTCAAGATAAAAAATTTGATAGTGCTATACAATTATCATTGCATTCAATGATAAAGTTTAAATGAGTGCTGAACTGTGACATAACCAGAGTGCAAATTACAGGGGGGTTGGGGGCGATTTACCTCCCTAATTAAGGTTTGCTCTCCCCTGAAGAACGTCAAAAGAAGATGGAAGGGGGAAAAGCTCTTTGAAACTGAGGATAAGTTCACTCTGATCTGTATTTTAAATAATAATGTTAATAAATAAAATAATAGATATCCATTTTGACCACCCCTTTAATAGTTCATACCATTCTGAATCGCCCCAATCAGTCTACGTCAGAAAAAAGTCAATATATTGTGCAAACATATTTTGATTTCATTTAGTCAAGTATTCTCACAACTACCTGGTTTCATTCTCAGAACTTTGGTTAATGATGTGGGTGGATTCTTTCAAAGTTATGAACAAACATTCTTCCAATAACCAATAACATGAATAACATTTCCATTTAGAGTTAGCTGGTCTTTAAAAACATTCTCAAAATGTTGTTGTAAATGCTGTTTATACATTGAAAATTAAAGTTTTAAAAACTTTAATAATACTTTTTATACAATATAGGTTTCAAAATCAATTCCTGGAGGGCTGCAGCTCTGCTCAGTTTTGCTCCAATCTTAATCAAACACAGCTGATCCAACTAATCAAGGTGTTCAAGACTACTAAAGACTATTAAGGAGATGGTTAAAGCTAAATTTCAGAGCTGTGGCCCTCCAGGAACTGAGGGCGTACTCACACTATGCTATCCGAACCGTGCCCAGGCCCGTTTCCCGGATTGTTTGAGAAGTGTGAGTGCTCTCAATCGGGCTCAGGCACGGTTCACTTGGGCGGCCCTGGCCTGGTTGGAAGAGGTGGGCCTGAGCGCGGTTTACTTGGGCTCAACTGAAACTGAAAGCGAGACGTGACTTTTAAGGGACTGTTTTATATGGATTAATTAATCAATCGTACTGTTCAATAAATGCAATGAACGTCATAGTTTATTAAAGACGCAAACCCCTCACTGCACGACAGCTGTGCCTTCAGCAAACCTCCTAATTCCTGCAGCACGAGGACTTTATGATTGTTTATGAGCGTCAAAAGTGGCTGATCTGTTTGGTGAAATATTTGACTGCGTGTCTCCACATATCAAACGACTTAAAGGATATAACTAAAGAAATCTCTACTGTGCTGAGCGAGAGCGCTTACTGAATAGCGCAGCATCAATGACGTAAGCATGCCCAGGCCCGGATGTAATTTGAGTGCGGGCCGTCGGGGGAGACGGGAGAGGGGACAAGCATGCTTTGGGCCGGTTCAAGGCAACGGTACATAGTGTGAGTACGCCCTGAGTTTGAGACCATTGTTATAGAATGTTTCAGAAGTTAACAAAATAAAAAAAATAAAAATACCATACCTATGTAATGTAGTATTTGCTAACGTAATACTATTACCAAGTTTTTATTTTAATTTGAATAAAATTTTGGATATTCAGATTATTATTATTATTTTTAAACATTCTATTTGCTTTATATAAATTAATATATTGAAATAGTGCACTTTGAACATGAATATTCAACACAATCTCACGAAAATTCATACCTTTTTGATTTAGTGGCTAATTCGTATTAATTTGTTCGATCTTATTCGTACAGTTTAGTAAGATTTGCTCATCCCCAATAAGGGTTGGGTGCCACACCTCCTTTTAAAAATTTTACATTTTCATACGACTAAACTACGAATTTGTACGAATTAGCCACTAAACTGACAAAGCGTAAAATAGTTACGTTTCTTCGTAAGATCAGGCTGGAATATAAGTCTGGATTAGGGAAGCCATTCAAATGTATTTTTTGCAATAATGGCCATGCTTCTGTAATGTAAAAAAGCTGCATTGTATGATGTGTGAATGAGAAATAGAGCAAGAGAGAGAGGTGGAGAAAGAGCACTCGATTCCCTGAACATGGAGCTAAAGACTCCCAGCATCCCAGCGGCTTACATAAACCAATACAGTGCCTGAAATCTTCATATTGTGTAAGTCTGCTCATTATGCGTTTGGTATTTTCCCTCCATGACGCTTTTATTTGGTCCCTTTCATACTGTATGCGCTCATGATATTTGCTATTCAGCTGACATTCAATAGTTCTCCACATGCAGCACATAAGCACTCCTGCCTGCTTCCACTGCAAATGGCCACTCACATGCCCTGCTTGGAAGGATTTCCAATCGCGTACTGCAGGATCTCTGAGGAAAAATGAAGAATCAGTGGAGTAGTCTTCACACACACACACACACACACACACACACACACACACACACACACACGCTTCAATAAACCAGCTGTGCTGCGTGAGTCACTCCATCTGTAGCACGTTAGCATTTAGCTTTGGTAATGCCACAGCAGTCAAGCATGCTGAGCCAAACCCTTTCATTTCACCATGGCAACAACAACAAGGTACAGTACAACATTTGTTCAACGTTTCCATTAGAGCCGAAAAGTGCTGGCTAGATTTGAATAAATAGAGGTCAATGGTTAAAGGTTTTTAAAATATCTCCTTTTTGTTCATCAGGAAAAAAAGAAACATAAAGGTTTGAAATTCATAAAGGTTTGAGTAAATGAGTGAGTAAATGATGACAATTTTTTGAGGTGAACTATCAGATTGACAACAATATATTATTATATTACATATACACTGTAAAAAAATCTCTAATTTTACCGGTTTATTTCCAGCAGCTGGGGTGCCGGGAAAAAAACGTAAAATAACGGCCGTTTAATGATAGAAATTTGCGGTAAAATAACGGACATTAAATTACAAAAAAAATTCTGTTATTCAACTTCTGTTATTCATTCATTCATTTTCTTTTCGGCTTAGTCTCTTTATTAATCCCCTGGGTCGCCACAGCGGAATGAACTGCCAACTTATCCAGCACATGTTTTATGTAGCGGATGCCCTTCCAGCTGCAACCCATCTCTGGGAAACATCCAGTACCGCATGTCTTTGGACTGTGGGGGAAACCGGAGCACCTTGAGGAAATCCATGTGAATGCCGGGAGAACATGCAAACTCCACACAGAAACGCCAACTGACCCAGCCGAGGCTCGAACCAGCGACCTTCTTGCTGTGAGATGACAGCACTACACTGTAAAAAAAAAATCTGTAATTGGGGTGCCAAGTTAAATAACGGCCTTTAAATTACAGAAATTTACTGTAAAATAACAGAGGTTGAATTAGAAATTTACCAGAAATTTGAATTTAAAGAAATTTCTATAATTTAATGTCCGTTATTTTACATAGAATTTATGTAATTTAACGACTGTTATTTTAAGTTTTTTTCTGGCACCCCAGCTGCTGGAAATAAACTATAAAATTACGGATTTTTTTACAGTGTACCTATTGCGCCACTGCATTGCCTGACCTCAGTTATTTTACAGTAAATTCCTGTAAATTAACAGCGGTTATTTTACAGTTTTTTTTCCGGCACCCCAGCTGCCGGAAATAAACCATAAAATTACAGATTTTTTTTACAGTGTACATATTCTCACTCTATTCCATGCAAATGTCAACCTTGCCATGACAAAAAAAAAAGTTTTCTCCAAAATAGTGAAACCTTTTCTAAGCTTTTTGTGTAGGCTTGTATTTTACAGTACTATAAAAATACTCAAAAATGTCTCTGTCAGTTTTCAAACAATTATATTTGATTTAGCAAACTGTGCAACTTTAACAAACTGTGCAAACTGTGCAACTTTCACATCTGTCACATCCATAACTGAGAGGTGGCACATCCATAACCAAGCTTTTTCCTTATAAATGCAAAATGTAAAATGTAGTGTTGCGCAGTTTAATTCACATAATTTCTACAAAGCTGTATACTGTAAACTTGCTAACTTTTTTGGCCACATCCATAATGCATGTTTATTTTTCTTATTTAAAATATAAATACTTTAACAGATTGATATTTTTCTGATACCATAACTCTGTGGTTAGTTGTTTAGGAACATATAAACAGATGTGTCAATGTAATGTTAACATATACTTCCCATGTGAATTTATGTTTTGAGTTTTTACTGCAAATGTCACATCCATAACACCAGAATTGCTTTATAATATCATATTATAGTATAACATATGTATTTATTAGCGGTGTAACGGTACAGAGAAGTCACAATTCGGTATAAACTTCAGTTTTTGGTTCACAATTCGATACGGGTTTGGTACAACAGCAATTAGTAACAAATCTTCAATGCTTGCTTGTTTATTTTGAACAGGCGGACATCTACAAAATCATCTACAGAACTTAAAAGCTACAGTACTTGTGATGAAAAATACTAAATAAATAGAATAATGAAAAACAAAACTTTTTAATTAGGCAACTGCATATTAAACTTTCAATGATTGAGGCCAACCTTCTTTTAAAATGACAGAAAAACAGTAATTGTGCATAAGATTTAGTAAGCTTCCAAACTGAAATCTCTTTTAATGAAAATGCCAGCAAATGCCATCCATAACAGCAGGTGCAGCAAACAACAAATGTTCAATCTTGTGCACGTGTATAAAGAAGCACAAGATGAGACAGAATGTCTCCATTTCTATTCTATGTAAACACAGTTGATGGGTGTTGATGGGATATGTGTAATAATGGAACAATTCACTGTTTGGTCCCAAAAGCATTACTCACCTGAACCTAAAGTGGTTTCAAACCGCAAAGTTAAAACACAAAATAAGATGTTTTCAGGAAATCTAAAATCCTGTAACCACTGATTTCCATAGGAAAAACAAATACTATATATTTAACATTCTTCAGAATATCTTCTTTTTGTTCAACAGAAACTCATAAAGGTGTGAGTAAATCATGTGTGTAAATAATGACATATTTTTTGGGTTAACTATCATTTTGACAATAATATATATATATGAATGAGCAAGTAGCTTTAAAGTTCTTTATCTGATTGCAGTGGTGGAAAGAGTACAGAAAAATCATATTCAAGTAAAAGTACCATAATTTTATTATAGTAATTTGTCTAAAACTGTGGTGCAAGTAGAATTAAAGTATCTGTTGTAAATATTACTCAAAGTATGTGTAACAAGTAGCCCTTTTAAAAGTAGTAAGAGTAGTGAGTATTACGCTGGGAAAGGTTGATGTGTTTACATGTAGTTTGTGCGTGTGTGTGTGTGTGTAAACATAACATTCTGTAGTGCATTTAACATTCAGTCTAAACAGTCTTTGGGTCATTGCATGTAAAGTGTCTTCTTGAACACTTTTAATGCTCTCAAACTGTTTGCTGCAAGGTAGTATGTTCAGTATGCGGCAAGAGATGCGAGTGCACATGAGCACCATTTTTTTTAGACGGCATGTTAAGAAAAAACAGTTTCAACTTCTACCTGCAGCGGTGCTTATTACTGTCAGTTCCACAGCAGTGGACCAATCAGGAGAACTCTGAGGTGGGACTAGTGTTGTGAGCTTCTGTGTACGTAGCTTTGATTTGGCATGACAACAGCAACATGGCAGAACTACTTCTGTACGGTTTATCTTTGGCTTTCAGATGCGTTATTTGTGAATGGCTGTTTATTTGTTGCAATGCTGTGGCCTTTTCTGCTAATTGTGACTGTACGACGTATCGTGCGATGCATGAACCAAACCATGACCCTTTTACAGAGACAAATCATCACCTTAGAATTATTAGGTTCTATCTGACATTTTTGTCAAAATTGAGTTATTGACATATTCTTATTAAATGACAACTTATTTACATTATGAGATGTTTTTTATAAGTTGTTTACATTTTAAGATGTTTTATTTAAAAAACAAATGTTACACACATGCTGTTTGCTATGGAATGCAAAAACTTTGAAGCACAATATCTCAAAATCATTCATAACGCAGACAGAATCTTATAATTCCAAGGTGATGAAATATGAATACTGTTACACCCTGTGGTGAAAAAAAATCTTTTTTATTATTACTAAAACATTCATGTATATAAAACTTCTCTTTAGAAACACCATATATTAGCAAACATATGCCTTCTTAAGAAAATGTGGTACAAAAACATATATTGCAATGCTTTAAAGACAGTTGGGTGTCATCTGTGACCAAATTGGTCTTGAAACAGGGGAAAGAAGATAAAACCTGGTGTTTGGTTAGCCTTTGCGTCACACTCTGCAGCAACCAATGTTCCTGTATGACTGTCGGACCTATTCTTTGCAAAGAATAAAATCTTTTTGGAAGTAACCCTTGTAAGACTTTTGGCCCTATTTTAATGATCTAGGCGCATTAAGAGCGTGTCAGAATCCACTTTTGCTATTTTAAGGACGGAAAATTCTGCTTTGGCGCATGGTCTAACAGGGTTGAGCTTATTCTCTTAATGAGTTATAGGTGTGTTTTGAGAATAAACCAATCAGAGTCTAATTTCCCATTTCATTTAAGAGTGCATTTCATTTAAGAGCGCATTTGCTATTTACATGGCGAACTTTGTAAGTGTAATAACTAAGCTCTTCACTAGCGAGAAAACAGTTAAACAGAGCATATGCATGGTAAGAGAATGAGCCTCCTCATTCTTTACTTTCCCTTTTACTCTCTTCCGTGGATAAGGAAAGGTGTTGTATGCACAGACATCCATTAGCCTACATAATTAATTTTGTTTGTTTAGCGCAAAGATTCTTTTAAAAACTATTTCTAAATTCAGTTCTAATTTCCAGCAAATTAATAAATGAACAGTAATAACGAAGTGTGGTCAAAAAACTGAGTTATTTCCAAATACACATGCTATGCCCCATATGGTCTAAACCTGACAAACCTGGGTAAATCTAAGCGTGTTTTTAATAAAACCGATATAAATATGCATATAATAAATACTACTACTAATAATAATAACATTATACAAAAGCAAATTGTCATGAATAAACTGAAAAAGCCCCTCGAGATGAAAAAGGCATGAAAGCAGTGGTTTTTATATATTTATGTAGAAAGTAATATTTTTAGTAACATTTTCATTCCTTAATTATTTTTCATTTGTAAAGATATTTGCATATTGCTGTATATCTTGTGTGTATTAAGCAATGTTTAAGCGAGGTGCACATCTAACGCGCTCTGCGCTGGACTTTAGACCTCCTCTTAGCTGGTCTATTGAACAGTCTATTTTAGTTTCTGAAAATAGCAACGCGCCAGCAATGCGCCTTAGCACACCTCATTTTTTAGACCACAACGCCTATGGGTGCACATATGAGGGCAAATGCATTTGCTATTTAAACAGCGTGGTAAAAAACGTCAAAACGACACTTGCGTCAAGCTGAAACTAGCAAACAACATTTGCGTGCAGCCTTGCGCCGGGTGTATGTTAGGGCCTTTTGTCTCTTGATCAATAAGAGTTTCTTTATTTGAAATTGCCACTACAACCCTTTATTTTTTTTCAAATGTACAGTAGCTTTCATGATATTGTGAAGTTGTTTGTTTAATATGCATTGTATTCTGTGTTTGAATGTTTCTGTTAAGGACTTTTACTTTGGTCTGCTGTCCTCTGAGGAGGGTAATGTGTGTGTGTGTGTGTGAAAAAAAGAGCAGTTAGAGTGTGACAGGCTAGGAGACTCGTGTTGATCTCCTCCCAGTTCTTGGAGTTGTTGCTCAATAATGGCTCGTTTCCACTGAGTGGTACAGTACGGTACGGTTCGGGTCGGTACGGGTCACCTTTATCAAGCTTGCGTTTCCACTACAAAGGGTACCCTTTTGATGGGCGTGGTGTACTACAGAGAGTTTCAGTCGACGTCATTCTCGCTCGAATAAATGTCTACAGTAAAGCTGTACAGGTCGTTCACATTATATGAGAAGCTCTTCTAACAAAACAGATGCTTTATACATATTAATACTTGTTTATAAATGTTTATTACTAACATTTCTATGAACATGATTTGATTATAACTGCAGATCAATGACAGTGTTACAGCCTACTGTAACGTCTGCAATTATATAAAATAAATAAATAAATGCAACATAAATGAACACATACAGACCCTTACAGTCTCCGGTATGTTACCACTTACAGATAAACTCCACACAGCAGACATTAAGTCCTTATTTGAGTTCAAAAACAACACGCAACATATACAGTAGCCCACAGTCAGAGCTAACCTCTCATCTGTGTCTGTAATCTTCACCAGCATATGTAGCCTCTGTTAGAGAGAATTTCCGTCATTCCGAGTTCATAATAGTCCAAAAGGTGATGATAAACATGGCAGATTGTTTAGATTGCTGAAACTATTAGCTCCTGTCAGGAATCCTTGTAATCCTGTCAGGCTTCTCCTTTTTTCTGCGCTTCACTCTCGCGTTTGTCCTTTTCTTTCTAAATGGATCAGATGTCGAAGACGCTTCATTAATCACACACACACGTTATTATTATCAGCTCAAGAAGTTTGTTATATCAAATCTAGACGCGATCGCTGACTCCCTGGAGAAAGCGAAAAACCGCTAGCACTTTTAGACGGCCTCATAAAACAACAACAGGACACGGCAGATTCTTGGCTTTGTGGCTGTTCATCAAGACAACGACAAGGTTTGTTTTGAGCCCGGGTCATCCATGTATCGTTATTACATGCATATAGTTGTCTCGGCTGTGCATTTAAAAACATGGTGGCTCCATTGTTTTGATTCTGGCTAGCTCCATGAGATTGTGACGTATCTCTGTAAACCAATCAGCTTTCAGCTGCGCGTGTAACTCCACCTTTTAGTACCCTTTCTCATCTTTGGTACCCTTTCGAAAGGGTGCCGAAAAAGTGGTACGGTACGGATCTGTTTGGTGCGCTTTTGACAGTGGAAACGGCCATAAAAGCGTACCGATCCGTACCGTACCGTACTACTCAGTGGAAACGGGCCATAAAATAGTTAGTTGTCAGTATTTTCAAGTCCATTGTCTTTATTTACATTCACCCACTGGCAGCCAAAAAGCCACGCCTTACATATTTATTGGTGGCAGCGGTGGTTGTCTCCGGGATCTTTGGAGACGTTGCTGTTGGACTGGTATGGTGACAAAAAGTGAAATATATGATCATCACTGTCCTTTCAATATATATGCGGGACCGGTTGGTGGATTAATTTAGACTGAAATGTGTTTTGCTTTACGTACCGTTTCAAATACATGGACTGTATTTTGTTAGACTGTTTATTATTTTAGAGTAGTTTTTTTTGTTTTCACTATCATGTGACAGTTGATTTCATGTCAGTTATTTGCTGTTTTCATTAAATATCGGAAAAAGACTGCAGAAACAACAGGACGTTTGAAACTAGCCTGCAATATTATTGATTTTTCATGTTTGCATGTTTTTTTCTTTCTTTCTTTCTTTCTTTCTTTCTTTCTTTCTTTCTTTCTTTCTTTCTTTCTTTCTTTC